>SJYV01005751.1:854717-865602 GCA_006410875.1 Neotragus pygmaeus | reverse complement strand
CAAAAGGAGGGCCTCACTTTTCTTGCTTTGGTGAGAATGACCAGCAGCTTAATGCCTAGGCACATTGTAGCTGTTATTCAATGGCTTTGTGAAAGGAGCCACACTCCGTGAGAGGCCAGGAAGGGCAAACTCCCAATGAATGCCTCAAGAGAGAGGGGAGGAAGCAAGGATTGCTAGGTGTCCCACTATGATCTCAATCTTGGAGGCTCCCACCCAATGCCACAGGCTAGGGAAAGGCTCTCCAGTAGCAAAATGGGAAGGCTGGGGCCAAAAGGGATGGTGCTTAGCCACAGTGCTGAAGGCAGAACCCAAGCGTCCCAGTCCTAAACTAGAGGAAGGGTTGGCGGAGGATTCCCAGCTGCTCCGCATGGAAGCCTAGATCAGCAGGATGGAAAGAGACCCTAGATGGCATCTTGTCCAAGTTGCTCAAGAAACTGAGTCCCAGGGATAACAAGGGGCTTGTCACACAGTATACTAAAGATTCTACCCAAGGTGCGGCATGGGGTGGAGGTGATACCGTCGATCTCTGCCCTCGGGAACCTCTCAGACTGGCAAAGAAGACTGATTCTTCACAACTAAATATAACCCAAGACAGACTGTGACAGGAGTGTGAAAACTCTGCAGAGACAGGCTCAGAGATGGAGGGGGCTGGGAGACTGGGAGAGTGGGGGGAGGGGGGCAGACAAAGGGCTAAGAGGACTTGCCCAGTGGCTGGGGAGAGGCCCCAGTCTCCTGCCTGGGGAAGGGGGAGTCTTGTCCACCCTGCTCCCACCTCCACCCCTCTCATGCTGGCTCAGATCTCTGTTCTGATAGCCCATGGCTGAAAAGACTTCCTTCTGGTGACTTCCTGCCTGCCCAGAGGGATAGGAGGCAGCTGTGGCTTCTGTGCTGTCTTGCTGGCACCCACCTACACCTGTTGCTGAGCAGCCAAGCAAGAAAGCACTGACTTTCAAGCACAAGTGCAGGGAAGGGGTCACCTGGGCAGATCCCACAGACAGGAACAAGGGTGGGAGGCAAAAGCAGGGAAGAGGTGCTGGAGGAATGGGAGATTCTTTCTCAACTCAAGAGGGGTGATGACCTGGCTTCTGGGGTCACATTAGGGAAAAGAGGATGACTGGGGGAGTGAAAAATTGAGGGAGGGAGTGGTCCAGCATGGCCAAGCTGTGGAAAGCAGGAGAAGGAGGCCATTGACCCCCCAACACATAGTACAGATGGGGAATGCGGTGACTCGGTTTTAGGAGGGATGTGCTAATGTGGGGCCCTTCCTGGAGCCTCACCTGCCCATCCCCCACCCTTACCAGGCTGAAGTGGCGCCTACTTAATGTGCCAGGAGATAGAGCTCCATGCTTTACATACCTTTCACATTTAAGCCTCAGAGTAATCCTGTGACATAGGTACCTGGATTATCCTTGTTTTACAGAAGTGAAAGTGGAGGCTGAAGCAGCTGGTGGAAAATCAGGGAGGGGCAGAACCTCAGGTGGGCAAATATTCAAGAAAATCACAGGAAGAAGCCACCATCTCGACAATCCCGGGACCCCCGCCCATTCTCTCTCCTTGGGTGTACACACATGCGCGCGTGCGCGCGCACACACACACGTGCACACTGTGTGTTGGTCTCTGCCAGTTCCCAGATAACTCACAAGCTCTTCCCATTTCACAGATGAGGAGACTGACATTCAGAGATGAACGTGACAGGGGTTGATCCACGGAGAGAGTCCTGCTAAGTCCCTTTCCACGTTCCTTAACTGCTGGGGACCCCTCCCCCAGCAGAGTCCGGGGGCCGGTTGGGTGTGTCCCTCTTGGAAACCGACCCAGCTCCCGCCCTAGCAGCTTCATCTCTCTGGGACTTCTCCCGACGCGGCGCAGGGGCCACCTGAAGGAGTTGTCACTGTGTCAGTGGCCTGCGCTCCTGTCCCCAAAACCTTCCTGGAGCCGCAGTTTCGGGGAGGCGCTGTCGCAATTCTACCCAAAGGTCCCGGGGGAAGGGCTTGCGGGGGCGGGCCTGGGCGGAACGCCGGGGCGGAGGCGGCTCCAGGCGGTCGCTAGGTCTGTCTGGGCTGGTAGTGCTCGCCCTCCGCGCAGCCGCGCCCGGACCTCATGGACGCTCTGTGCGGTTCCGGGGAGCTCGGCTCCAAGTTCTGGGTAAGGAGGTGCCCCCTGACTGAGGGCGCGAACTGGCTAGCCCTTACCCAACCCCGGGGAGACGGTGATGTGGTGGGTGGAGGAGGCCTGGGTGGCACCGCCCAAAGCGTGGTCCCTAGTGGCCTCCCTGTCCTCCCCAGCCGCATGGCAGAGTCTGGAAAAGTCAAGTACTAGGCTCCTCCAGGGCTCGGTGGGTGGCATCCTGAATTCAGAAGTTGTCCCCGCTTGCCCTCTCACCCTAGTCCCTCTCTGAGGCTGACTGCAGGGGGCAGAAGAGGCATGTCCCCATCCCCAGATGCTGATAACCCTTCAGCACCTGCCCCATGGTCTAGGACTTGGATGCCCGCCTCCACTCCCCCTCTCCCCCGCCTCCCGCCTCCCGCACTTGGTTGACCAGGTGCTTTGGGAAGCTGGCTGCACTGGGCTTTCCTCTCCTTCAAGGGTTCCTGCTTCCTGGAAAGAGTTCCTTCTTTCCTCTCTGGGCAAGGGCCACCAGAGAGCAGGCGATCCTCATTGCCCCAGCCACAGGAGTGAGAGGCAGACCTCACCCTGGAGGCAGGGCCTTACAGGTACAGGGTATCAGGCTCTCCTGGTCCACCCTCTCATTTTACAGATGGGGAAAGGGGGGCCTAGAGACTTGCTCAAAATCAGCCAGTTAGAGCAGCGTAGAGCTGGGATAGAAAAGCAGACCTTCCGCTTCACACACCAGATCTCTTTCTAAGGAGAAAGAGGCTGCTTTTCAGGCTGCTGACTGCAGACTCCCCGCTAGCTCAGGTGCAGTCCCTGTAGACAGCCCAAGAGCTTCCTTACGGTTTTCAAAACCTGCTCCCAGCAGCTCCCTTGGTCACCATTGCCGCTCTGGGAGGCCAAGTGGTGCTGTGCCTCCGTTTGACGGATGAACTCAGATCCGAGGTGGTTATCTGGGCCTGCCCAGCGTAGGCTGGTCTCTAAATCTTTCTCCCATTTCAGGTGTTTGCACAGGTGTACTTGGGTTACACGTACCTAGTGTGTCTTATCCATGGGTGGATGCTTGTGTGTGTGCGTGTGCCTGTGTGTGCACTTGTGTGTACATAAGTGTGTGTATACAGTCAGGAACCCTACCCTTGGTCTGTGTTTGGGCTGGGCTGAGGGGAGTTACATGGATTTTTTTTCTTTTAATGTGGGGCATTGGAATATCTGTAAAAAATGATTTGGGGGGATCACTGTTTTTTCTCTGGGTCACTAATTGGTTCATCAGAGATGGTGTGAATTCTCTGTGGCTCTCCTTCTTGCCCAGCCCCACTGGAACCCTATCTGTCATCCAGTCTGATCTGGTCACTTGTTACCAGATTCCAGAGATTGCTCCTTTGGCTCAGGAGTAGACTTCCTCTCACTGCCACTTAAGCTTGGCTGATGTAGCCATGGCAGATCACAGTATCTGAAGTGGCCCAGCAGAGGACTTGTAAATCAAGAGGGCAGGTGTACCCAAGCTTCAAGTGCAAGGGCCCCTTGTTCCTGGGTAGACTGTTAACCCTTAGAGCTTAGGACTCTCCCAGGAACAGACTTTAAGGGACCAGGAGTTGGGGAACTCAGGACTCCTTTCCTGTTCTCAGGCCTTCCATGATGCTGTGGAATCCAAGTATCAGAGCTTGTGGGCTTGGAGCAGCTGGCTCAGCCCCTCATTACAGAGCTGGGGTAAATGAAGGAAGGGATTTTTCAAGGTCATATGACAGTCAGCTGTGAATTGCTGGACTGGAAAACAGGACCCAGAGGTACGGTTCTAATTTTGCCATTGCCTGACTGTGAACCTTTGGGCTTCTGGACACCCTGGTCCCTGAATTTCCTGTTGCTTATGAGCTATGTGTGCTTCCTCTGAGAACCCCAGGGTCCATGGGAGTCAGTGCATCTATGTTAGGTCCAAGAGGTGACTCCTTTGAGGTCTCTGATGGATACCTCAAATGACAGGGGAACCGACAACTCCTCTTCCTGACTTCAGTGTCTAAGCACCTTCCATCTTCCATATTATCTTCTTGGCTCCTGAAAGCTGTTCCAGGCTGTACCCAGTGTGGCTGGTGACTGGAGGTGGGGTGAAGGAAAAGCAGGAAGGTTCCCAGCTCATCCTCTGAGTATTTGCAGAGCTGAGACAAGGGGAGCAGGGTCTGAGGCCTGGAGGCTGGAACTATAACCTCAGCTCTAGCTCAGTTACCCAAAAGACCTGGAGCTCAAGACTCCTCACTGATGCTGTGCTAGTTTGCAGCTCATATTCATTGCATGTCAGGTATACTTGTCCCTGAACCTTTTTATCTTTGAGGCCTATGGATGACCCACTTTGTTGGAAGTTGGTTCAGGGCAGCCAGAAAATACCTGAGCCAAGGGTGTAAAGCATGTCTCTTATACACATCNAACCTTTTTATCTTTGAGGCCTATGGATGACCCACTTTGTTGGAAGTTGGTTCAGGGCAGCCAGAAAATACCTGAGCCAAGGGTGTAAAGCAGGGGCAAGAGACATGGTTCAGGTCCCTCTGGGCCACTTGTTTATTCTACCCAGCCTTTTCACTAGCTTATCCTCCTAGCCTGTTTTTCCACCTGTGAAATGGGGAAATAACCCATCTCCTAACTATCTCACAAGACATATGGAGATCAAATTAGAAACAGAATGTGAAATGATTTGAGAACTTAAAACTCTCTGTTGGTTAGATGTTCATGGGTCATGATATCCCTGGGAAGAGGAATAAAGAGGAAAAGAGATGAGGTTAGCAGGTCTAGATTTGGGAAAACCTACAAAAAAGGGGCTAGCAAGGCCATTGGGCCAGGGGCTCCCATTGGCTGTTTCCTGGGTAATTTGTGGATAAATCCATCTGCCTTAGCCCCAGCTAAATGTGAGAGTAGGAACCCCAAGGGGACTCCTAATCCCGCTGGACATGTGCATGCATGCTTTGTACTCACACACACTGTGCACTGGATGAGTGATTCATCCTTGCTTTGACTCTCTCTCTTACCTCTACCCACCTTGGGATGTATTACCAGCATCCTCTGATCATGCTTGGGAGTGTGTGGAAATAAATTGCAAGAGAATGAACTGTGGCCAAGTGGCCCAGGGATCATGGATCCAGAGATGCCTCTAGAACAAAGAAGGTGGAAGTGTCCCTTTGATGCACCATGTTACCTCCTGCCTGGAGGAATAGGGGAACACCCACGTGGTGATGAGGATGCACAGAGCAAGGGCCTCCAGCTGTTTGCCCTAAGGAGGTCTTGACCTGTTTGCAGAATTAGCTTTCATCTGATGGCTCCAGGGAGTTCCTGGGAGGCTGATGCAGGCTTAGAAATCCAACGGTCCTAACCAGGAGAACTGTTCAAAGATGGCACTGACTGCCTGAGCAATAGTGAGCTCCCCATCACTGGGGGGCTCAAGCACAGGATTAGTAACCACTTGGTAGGGGTGGTGGAAAGAGGAAGGAGACGGGGTCCTGCCCTGAAATTCTGCAACCAGCTGGGAAGAGAGACTGTGTGGTCAATAGGAAGTTCACCAGTTCCTCCTCAGATTTTCAGACCTCTTTCCCTGACCCTCTCCACACTCTACACATGCTGCACTCTAGTAGCAGCTCTTAGCAGAGTCCTGAGGGTCTCCTGCTGGTCAGGCACCATTTTTCACTTTCACTGTTCCCTTGGCTGTTTACTCACCCTAGGGAGGGGCAGGGCTCTAGTCCCTAGACACTCCCTGTGTCTCCTGCTCTGTTCCAGCTAGTGCCATTCTGTTATTCACTAACTGTGTGACTTTAGGCAAATTGCTCACCCTCTCTGAGTTCCGGCTGGGACCTCCTTCAGGTCTAGTTGCTCCATTCTGATTCTGAGGACCTGAGCCTCAGACTCAGGGGGGCTATGACTAGGCTTCTGTGGACCTTAGGGCTCTGGGATGTCAGGGTCTTCCCCAGCCTCCTCCTGGGTCATTGCACAGTCAGAATAGATGGCCACCATAACATATGAGTAACAGAAAAGGCTCTGATTTCAATGTATTTTGATTCTCAAATGAAGATGGTAACCCCCAAAGATTTGGGGAAACTGGCAGAGGCAGGGATGGCTTAGGCAGGTAGGTAGGAGGTGGACACCCCTCAGCCTACTGGACACCGAACTCCACTCCCACCAGGAACCCAGTCCTCCCTGCCAAGCTAGGGGCTCTAGAATCCCTTCTCTCCATCCCACCTGGGGCACCAAAACTGAGCCTCTGAACTTCTGACTCCTGGTAGAAAGATTAGGTTCCCAGACTGGCCTCTCTCAAGCCCTGATGTCCCGGACCTGGTCTGGAGAGCTGGAGACTTAGGGAAGGAAATGAGTCAAGGAAGTGGCACTTGGGAGGGAACTTTGCCAAGCCCGCCTGCTGGTCCTCTCACCAGGAAATGACCTTGGAGCCCGGGACAGCCCCCAGGGAGGGAGGCCCCAGTGAGGCCTGCCAGCTGACTGGCCGAGGAGGCAGGGTCAGAGCCCCTGGGTTGTGTCCACCCCTCCCTGGTGTGGCTGACCCAGGGGCACAGATGCAGCAGGATCCCTGTTGGGGTGGGGCGGTGAGACTTGGATGTGTCACTGCTGTGGGGGGGGGGCCTCCCCTCCTCCACCTGGAGCTGTTCCTTTTCCAGGGCTGGATCCAGGAGGTGTTCCTGGGCCAGGGTGGGTGTTCATGGGGGCTAATCCGTGGACTGGATAGTCAGGTTTCTAGTCCAGCGGCTCCCAGAAGGCCAGCTAGTCTGTTACCCGCTGATGGCAGCCCCTTTCCGTCTGCTCCGTGAGAAGAACCACAGCAAGGAGGTGGTTTGAGGACAGGCTGTACGGCTCAAAGGAGATTTTTAATGTTTCCGGTGATCTGGACACAACATACTCTATCCCCAGGGTGGTTTGTCATGTGGGAGCCCTGACGGGGACTGAGACGCTGGAGCTGCACGGCCTGGGTTCAGGTCCATGCACACCGGGGCTGGTCACTTTTCAGCCATGAGTCTCAGCTGTTGTGGCCATTAAATAATAATCTTGGAACACAGTGGTGCTTAAGTACCTGAAGTTCTTGCTGGTTGCCAAGGCCGTTTCAGAAGCAGAAAGGCCAGCCAGGCTGTGAGCCACAGACTTTTGCCTCCAGACCCAGACCCTTCCAAAGGCTACAGTTAGTGCGTGTGAACAGGCCCATGCCCTTTTTCTGTACCTCCATTTCTGCTGAGATAATGAACTTGTCAGTTGATCCCTTCTCCCCACAACACAGGATTAAGGAAGTAATTACTCTTCTCTTGACAGAGGCTATCAAAAAGCCTGCAGCGCCCGGAGACTGGAAAGTCCCTAAAGGCTCTGTGGCAGAGGGCTCTTGGGTCCTCACTGCCACCTGTCCCCTGCTGGGTAGGGGTCTGTAGGGATTTCAGTCTTGGTGCCCGTGAAGGGGCTCCACGGTATTTGGTCCACTTTGGGTGCCAGACCTTATCGGTCCCATCCAGCTGTTTAATCACATTGTTAAGGTAGCTGTTGTTGCCGTGGAAACTGTGTGGGTGGCAGTGGGGGAGGGCTGTGGTCTTGGCTCCCAGCCCAGCTGGTGTTCTTCAGAATGTGGACTGGGGGCTGGTGGTTTGAGAAGGGATCACCCATCCGACCCTGTGGGTTTGCAAGGAGTTGTATGGGGTCCATGACCTCCACCAACCCTGTCCTTTACACTTAGCTTTGTTTGGGCCAGAGACCCTCTCGAGTGCCTTGGTGTCAAGGAAAGAACAGTCTGAGCTCCTGGGCATTCAGCGGCACATATGGGTTAACTTATTTGTCCATTTATTCTTTCTTTCTTTTGTTCCACAAATGCATAGGAGTGTGGTCTCTGTGCCAGGAACTCTTCCAGGCAGTGGGGCTGCCTAGCTGGCCCAGCAGAACTAACAAACTCGTCCTCATGAAACACATATTCCAGGGGAAGAAGACAGAAAAATTATAACCATAACAAATAACTCAGTTATATACTATCCTAGATAGTGATGCTATCCTAGATAATGGTGAGGGCTATGGGAAAAGAGGACAGGCTAGCAGGGGTGGGGATGCAGGAGCCGGGTGGGGGTTACAGTTCCAGTTTTAATTAGAAAGGTCAGGGTGGACGTCCACAAGATCTGAGACCTGAGCACAAGCTTGCAGGTGATGAGAGCGTGAAGCAGCACTGCTGCCTTGAGACAAGCGCAGGCCTGACGTTTGGAGACCACACAGAAGGTGGGAGCTCGGTGAGAGAGGGGAGTGGGGAAGCTGAGGTCAGAGAGACGGGGGAGCAGATAATGTGGGTTTCAAGGGCACCCTGGGCTTTTACTCTGAGTGAAATGGGGAGCCCTTGACAGGTTTTAACCAGAGCAGTGACATGGTGCGTCATTAAGACGTCTGGCTTAGGTTTCATGAAGACATGCCTGTAACTGCTGTGCTGAAGGAGACTGCTGGGTAAGCGGCAGGAACAGAAGCAGGGAGACAAGACAGGGGGTGATGCCACAAATCAAGTGGGAGAGTGGGGTAGAGAGGAGCAGTTGGATCCTCGATCTATCAGGGAGATCCAGGTGAAGATGCCTTTTTATAGATAAAAAGCATTGGATATAATCCTTTCCTGTAGTTCAACCTAATAATTTGAAGGTGGAATAGACAGGATTTGCTGAAAAGTTGGGTGTGAGTTGTGAGAGAAAGAGAAAGAACCAAGGATGACTTGGAGGATTCCAGCCTGAGAGGTGGAAAGCATTGCCCTGCGTCAAGGTGGGCAGTGTGGGGGAGGGACAGGCAGGACATGTGTGTGATGTCATTGGATGTATGTATGATGTCATTGTCTTAGCAGGCTGCTGTGCTGTGCTATGCTTAGTCATGTCTGACTTTGCAACCCCATGGACTGTAGCCCCTCAGGCTCCCGGAATTTTCCAGGCAAGAATACGAGAGTGGGTTGCCATTTCCTCCTCCAGGGGATCTTCCTGACCCAGGATTGAACCCACATCTCTTGTGTCTCCTGCATTTGCAGGTGGATTCTTTACCCCTGAGCCATCTGGGAAGTCCTTAGGTCTTAGCAGAATGTCTGAGGTAAATAGATAGTTTGGGGACAGAGGCATGGTCTGGTAACGTATCTCCTGGAGAGGGCTCTGCCCAACTGAGTCCAGGCCGGATCTCCCTGTGGATCAAAACGGTCATCTGGTCCTCCTAAGATCTCTTGATTTTTGCCACAGTGGAAGTTTATGAAACCACAACAAGGTCCCAGCAGCTTCTGCTCTGTCCCCTGCTTCCTCCAGTATTGCCCTATTTGAGTCAAGGCGCCTTGCTGTTCGTTCTCCCCCCGGAGTGAGCTGGCTGGGATGCTGTCACGGCTGCCGTTACTCACGCGCACAGACAGGTTCAGAGGGATGAAGGCGCTCACCCACGATTCCACAGCTCCAAAGAGGCAGCCCACGCTGGGTCCTCTACATCAGGGTCTGTTCTCATAGCCACTCACTGCCTCAAAGAGCCCTGCCCTTGACCCGTCGTAAGCGTGAGTCCTGGTTGTGCCTTTGAACTCAGGCTCCGATCGCCCCACACACGCTCTTCCTCGTCAGTGAATGAATAGACCTTGACTGACAAGGTCAGTCTGGGCTGCTCCTCGTACCTGACCCTGTGCTGGGAGTTGGAAGGTGTGGGGCAAGAGAGGAGAGGAGTAACAGTAAGGCCCAGGGTCTGCCCTGAAGGGCTCACATCACTGTAGAGAGAAGCTATATTCACAGGTGCAGGTCCCAGCAGCATAAGGTGGGAGTGGCTCGGTGTTACAAGGCCTGGGTGCTCCTCCCAGCTCCTGACTGCCAGGTGTCCTTGGACCTGTTGCCAGAGCAAGTGGAACCTGTTTTTTCTTTTGCAAGCCAGGTTTAATACTGTTCCTCTTCTTTTCTTTTGGAATAATGACCTCTTAAGTGCTATAAGAAAATGCTGCTGAAACATAAACGGCCTCGATCACTCAGGTAATAAGCCATTTGCCTGAGTGCCATGACCATACAAAACAAAGCAAAGCAAAGCCCCTTGGAGGCTGGGGCACCCCAGAGATGCTTTCTGTAGAAGGTGTAGCCCGAGTTGGGCCCAGAGAGTTCGATAGTTCACTCTCTACGGGCCCAAAGACCAGGTGATAGAGTTGGGGATGGCCTTGGGCCAGCTATCGGACTGGTAACTAAGGGGATGGGATTAATGGGCTTGTGAAGGGTTAAACAGGGTGTGGCTGCCACTTGAGGGTGGCATGGATCAGTACATGGTCCTTTCATACAATGGACCACGTGTAAAAATGGGGAGGAAGAATCCTCACACGCAACACCGAGGCCCCTCAAATGCAGTGCAGAGTGAAGAAGCTAGACATGAAAGATCTAAGCTGTGTGATTTCCTTTATAGGAAGGTCCCACGTGGGCAAAATCACATGTTGCTGGAAGGCAGAACAGAATTCCCCTGGCATGAGGAGTGGCTAGGAGGAAGCCCAAGAGGAGCTTCTGGGCATCAGCCATGTCCTGTTTCTTGATTTGGGTTCTAGCTACACAAGCATGTTCAGTGTGTGAAAATTCACTGAGGTGTATACTTAAGCTGTGTGTGCTTTTCTGTAAGTATATTATACTTGGGTAAGAAATGTCTTAAAGAGGAAAGCCATGCAGGCCAGGGTGTCTGCCTCCCCCACCTTGGAAGAGCCTCCCAGGCCTACAGTGTAATCCCACTCTGTGATCCAGCCCTCAGCCACGGGCCAAGAGCCAGTGCTCAGCAAGAGTTGCTGGTCCTTAGCTTGCATTGCTTGAGT
>SJYV01005751.1:798128-837321 GCA_006410875.1 Neotragus pygmaeus | reverse complement strand
ACTTTGCCAAAAACAGAGGCTGAGACAAAGGGGAAGGGCCTGAGAGCAGGGTGTCTGCAGTGGAGATAGGGCCAATGAAGGTCTAGAAACTTCCTATTAAAGTTTTTAGTTTCCCAGGGTAACAGAGTCCCACAAACTGGGTGGCTGAAAACAGAAATGTATTCTTTCATGATTCTGGAAGCATGGTCTGAAATCAAAGTGTCAGTGGGTTGGTCCCTTCCAGAGGCTCTGAGTGAGATCTGTTCAGCTTCTGGTGGTGCTGGCAGACCCAACTTCCTTAGCTTGAGACTCATCACTCCAAACTCTGCCTCCATCTTTGCATGGCATCTTCCTGTATGTATGTGTGTGTGTGTCTGTCTGTCTGTCTGCATTTGTGTCTCTGTGTGCACATCTCCCTCTCTTTTCTCTTATAAAGATGCCAGTCACTGGATTCGGGGCCAGCCTATTCTAGTACAACCTTATCTTAACTTGACTACATCTGTAAAGACTCTGTTTCCAAATAAGGTCACATTCATAGGTACCAGCGGAGAGGCAATGGCATCCCACTCCAGTACCNAGGCGGAGGCGGCCGCTAGTGGGGACTCGGGGGGCGGCGAGCGCGGGCGGCAGCGGCAGCTGGGTTGGCGGTGGTTGCTGGCCCGAGCATCTTCTTCCCGGAGACTCCCACAGCGGCCTGGCCCCTCCCACCCGCGCAAGGTCACGCCCATGCAGGTCAGGGCCACGCCCTTCGGCGCCCCATTGGTCTGCCCTTGAAGTTTGGACCACGCCCCCTGTGTTGGCCACGCCCCTCCCCTCAGGCCCAAGAGGGACCAGGCTACTATAAGGACCCTGAGCTCCTCCGCACGTTCCCCACCCCTCGCCGTAATGAGCGTTTATTGAGCACTTACCGTGTGCCAGGTCCGGTTCTCAGTGAGCACGTCACAAACATTTAACCTTACAGCGACCTACTCTGTGAGGTATTCCTGTTATCTCCATTTTACTGATGAGGAAACAGCCTCAGTCACCGGACATCACTTGGTCGCGAAAAGAAAGCCTGCTTCACATGTCTCCCATCCCTGACAGCTGTGAAATTGTTCCTCAAATCTTTCTTCTCTCACTTGAAGAATCAACGAAGTTACTGCAAGGGCTCAGGGAATTGAATCAATGGACACCTGACTCAAAACATGGAGCGCTGATCCTAGCACCCAACTGACAATCAGTTCAATCGGTAGCACTTAACAAGCCTTCCAAATGCCAGGCACTGTCCCAAACACTGGGATACAACAGGGAACGAAACAGTTGGTCCTTAAAGAGTAAGTATTACTATACATGGCATTAAGAAAACCTGATTTTCAGATGACAAGATGGAGATCCAGGAACTTGGAGTGTGTCTTATCCAAGGGCACACAGGTAGATAGAGGGGAAACTGGGATTAAAGCACAGGACAAGCTTAATTTCAGAGCCCAAAGTCACTGTAAGTAGGGGGCCCTTCCTGAGAATGGATCATTGCTAATATTCGATTTTGTCTGTTACATGAAGATTTTCTTCTCCCTGGATTTCTGCTCTCCAAGGATTCTTTTTCCTTCCTAGGTCAGCCACAGGCAAGATTTGGCTCAGAGGGGGCTTGAATGGGGTAACTGTGGCAGCTGGGGCCCCCTCCTTCTGCTCCATCCCATTCCTGTCCCTCCTCTGCCACACTCTCAGGTCCCCAGGATAGGATGGGGAAGGTAGCAGATGGCCTGGGGTGGATGGGGTGGCCGTCCATCTGTCCCCTCCCCCTGCATTGTCCCCAGAGCCAAGGGGGATGGGAGGGGGTCGTGGTCCACTGCAGTCTGGATCCTCCCCTTCCATCTTCTTGGAGGGAGCTGAGGAGCTGGTTGCCATGGAGACAGGGAAGAGGCAGGGGGATTCAGGGAGATACTGGGGTCAGGCAGAGATCCACACCTTCGACCCTTCAGGTCACATATACTCACATCACACAGGTATATATACCCCAACATCCATGGCATCAGATGTGAAGTTCCCCCCAACATAGAGTCACACGGGGCCCCCCTGCAGACATACAGGTGCACACAAAATAGTTTGCCACAGGCACACTCACTCTGATATATGAAGACTCACAGGAGATAGGCATACACTAACACACTGACACACAGATGCCCATAATACATAATATGCATTCACTCAAAGCCACATCACAGGCTCTCATGCACAAAAAGATACACATCTAATATCTGAGTGTGTCCCAGGTGCCGCTGTTCAGACCCAAAACAACTCCACACTTGGCCACACACACACTGAGAAGTTACATGTATATGATCAAAACCACAAGACATACACAGCCTATGTTACATAAGGCATACATGTTAGTGACATGTGATATACAGACTGACAAACAGACTCACTTATGTCTTCTACACTAATTGGGGAATCACACACATTTAGATGCATAGCCCATGCAGACGAAAGCTCAAAATGCACAGGACTTCACAGGCTACTCAGCGACACTTGTAACACACACACAGTTCTGTGCGGGGCTCAGCCCCCACCCTCAATCATGCCTGCAGTCCCAGCTCCACACAGCACCCCCCACAAGCCCTCCCATTTGGACACATACAACAGCATGGTCGGTCACGCACTCACACTCACACACAAACACAAACCTCCTCCTAGATATTTTTAAACCCAGGCTAGTTCTGCTGCTATGGCAACCGCCCCAAACCCATCACCATAGCAACCTAACGTCAGCTTTCCAAGCACCAAATCCTGGGGGATTGCAGGGCCCCAATCAGAGGCCGGTGGAGAGGGTTGTTGCACCCTCTGCCACCATCCATGCCACCCCAGTAACCGCACATTAGACCCTTTAGGGAAGCACTCACCCTAGGCTGTAGAAGGAGGGCTGTAAGACCCCTGGACGGAGCTGCAGGTGAGGGCAGATCTCAACTAGCTTTGTCCTCCTGCCCCATCAGAGCTTTATGGAAGGACTCATGGGACAAAGATCAACCTGGGCTGGACACACACAAGCCTAGCTTTGAAACCTAGGTCTGCCATTTACCTGCCGTGTGGCTTGGGCATGTCCTTACCCTCTCTGAGTCTCCTGTTCCTTAATTTGGAAAATGTTCTTGCTGCTGATGTTCACATCCTGAAGGACTATTCTGACTTAGTGGTTAGAAGCTCAGGCAAATTTGCATCCACATTCTGACTCTCCCACTTCCTAGCTGTGCTAACTCAGGCAAAAACCTCCTCTTCTCTGTGACAAAGTTGGGGGGCAAATAGCAGTCCAATTACACAGGGCAGTTGGGAAGATTCCCAATCAAGGTGTGTGGCCACTGATCTAAGAAGTTTGCACAAATCCCATCGTATTTAAATCTTAAGCATGGCTTTATGGGTAGGTATTATTATCATTACTATTTTGCAGAAAAGGAAATTGAGGCTCAGCGAGCTTGCCTGGGATCACACAGCTACAAAGTTTTGAAGCAGGTAATTTGTTGAAGACTCTTGAGAGTCCCTTGGACTGCAAGGCGATCCAACCAGTCCATTCTGAAGGAGATCAACCCTGNCCTGGTGGGCTGCCATCTATGGGGTCACACAGAGTCGGACACGACTGACGCAACTTAGCAGCAGCAGCAGTAGGATAGGTACCAGGGGTTAGAACTTGAGCATGTCTTTTGGGGAGTCACACCCAACCCACAGCAGAAGATGCCTGGCCATGACTGTGGAGGAAGCTCCATGGGGCCAAGGGGAGGTTTGTCCTAACATGGAAGAGACTTGATCATGTTAGTCGGCCAAGGCACAGAGCTGCCAGTGGAGAGGAGGTTCCTGGGGATGAGATGAAAGGGGGCCAATGATAAAGCATGCTCCTGAAGAGGAGGGTGGGATCTGGGGCTTAGCGGGCAAAATCCAGCATGGAAAGTCAGAAGGATGCCTCCTGTCCTGAGGCAGATGGAAGAGGTGAATGTTTGCAGGGAAGTTTGTAGTTGGCAGGGAGTTCTCAGTGGGAACAAGTAAGTGGGCCACTCCTGAGAGAGGTGGGGAGTGAGGACAGATCAGAAGGTAAGAGGTGAAGAGGACTGTGGGAGAGGAATTAGATTAGGGTCCTGGGGAAGGTCACCGGGCAGCTCTGGGGGCTGCTGATACTGAAGAGGATAGATTTCAGTGGCGAGAGCCTGTGTAGTCATGCACTGGATTTCAGAGCCCTCAGCAGTCCAGGAAAAGGTGCAGGAAAGTCTAATCAGTGGACATGTGGCATTGCTTCCTGCCACATGGTCCAAGGAGGCAAAACAGGCAGGCCAGTGATGTTGGTGGCCAGAGCGTAATAACGAGGTAGGTGGAGGGAAGCCATGGTAGATGGGAAAGGAGGTGGAGGCAGAGAGGAGTAAGGAGACAGAGTCTTGCGCCAGCTCTGGGCTGATTCTCTCGGTCTGGGTTGGGGCTGCGGAGGGCCAGCAGCCTCCAAATGAGAGGCGTGAGAGAGTGGAGGCTGAGGGGCAAGACGAGAGCAACAGCCTGGGGGAGATTCCCCACCCTTATTTTTCTCTCCTCCATTTGCAGCATCCTGATCAGATTTATTTCAAACCCCACGGCCCCCAGCTGGTGGGGCTTCCTGGTGGCCGGGCTGATGTTCGTGTGCTCCGTGATGCAGACCCTGATCTTACACCAGTACTACCACTGCATCTTTGTGATGGGGCTGAGGTTTCGCACGGGTATCATAGGTGTCATCTATAGGAAGGTCAGCTGGAGCAGGAAATGAGGGGCTGGGGAGGCCAGCCCTGGGGAACTTTGAAGAGACTCGCATGACCAGTCCATCAGCCAACTGTCCACCTGCAGGCTCTGGTCATCAGCAATTCAGTCAAACGTGAGTCCACTGTAGGAGAAATTGTCAACCTCATGTCAGTGGATGCGCAGCGCTTCATGGATGTTGTCCCCTTCATCAACCTGCTGTGGTCAGCACCCCTGCAGATCATCCTGGCAGTGTACTTCCTCTGGCAGGTGACTCTTGAACCCTGATCTCTGCCTCCTTCCTCTGACTTCTCCTTCCTTCAGATGGGACAAGAGAGAGTTATTCTGGGTCAGCAGAGGGGTGGGGGACAGAACTGTGAGGATGCTGGTGTCTGCAATCGAGTCTTTCCAGTCTGTGAGATTGTCCCTCTCACAGCACCTAGGGGAGGGAAGAAGGGCTTGGAGGCAAGGTGGGTGTGACTCTGGTTGTCATTGCCTGTCTGTCCGTATTTGCCTCTCTGTGTGTCTGGATGCCCTTCAGTGGCTGCCTGCTTGTCCCTATCTGTTGTCATTATCTGATGGCTGGCCGTTTCTGCAAATGTTTTTGCAATTTTGGCTTTATCTGTATGTCTTCTTTTCACTGTCCATCTGTTTGGCTGACCACTAACTTTTGTTTCGGGCCCATCTCCGCATTTCAGGTCAATAGGCTTCTGTCTGTTGGGCTCTGTCTATATACTCTGTATATCTGCCTGTCTGTCTAATCTATCCATCGTGCGTCCTCAGAACCTGGGTCCCTCCGTCCTGGCTGGAGTTGCTCTCATGATCTTGCTAATCCCGCTCAATGGAGCTGTGGCTGTGAAGATGCGTGCCTTCCAGGTGGGTGCTAACAGACTGAGCTGCTCCTGCCTGGGGCCCTGGCCAGGTGCCTGGAGGAGTGCAGTCACTAACCTGGGCCTTACCCACTACCTTGCTTACTGAGTACAGATGACTCCAAGCCACTTTTACAAACCTTAGCTTACTCTAGCCTTACAACCCTAAGAGGCTTTTAGAAACATTCTCATTTTGCAACTAAGGAACCAAGGCCCAGAGAGATGACAGCAATCCAGAATCAGACAGAACTTGTCTCTTCTGGTCTAACGAGAGTTTCTCCACCACATTGCACTTAGTGTAAATAGCCAGTCATTCAGTCCTTTATTGGCAAACATTTATTGAAGTCTTCCCTAGCTTCCCACTGTACACAAAATAAATGACAAATTTCCACTACCACCCATTAGGCCCCTGCTCACCTTTCAAACCCTCACCTCCTGGAATATGGCTAAATTTCAGCCAGTCTGGCCTTTCTTTTCTCCAAATCACCAAGCTCTGCATGCCACCAGGCTACCGTACATACTGTTCCCTGAAATGTGCCTCAGCCTTCCTTGCTTGCCCAGTTCCTTTTCTTCCTTCACTCCTAGCATAAACTTTGATTTCCCAGTTCCCACCCAAATTATTCTCTCCCAGAATCCTGTTACTCCCATTGGGGTATGCATAATGACTTAGTGTAAGCATTTATTCAGGTGACTGTTTGCTTCCTAGCTACTTCTCCTATCAGACTGTCAGCTTTATGATGGCTGGGGCCTTCAGTTGTTTATCATTATCTGCCCTACGTCTAGCACGTGGCCTGGCGCCTAGTAGGTACTCAATAAATTGGGGCTGAATGAATAAATTAGTGTGACCTGCTACACCTTGGGTTGGAGACTGGGGAACAAAGAGACATAAGGGATCTATTCCCTCAGGCTCACATGGATTTGAGGCGGCATACATGTTCAGGGTGCCCTATGAGAACGTGCCTTAGAAACCCAGGGAAGGAGCCTGGGATGGTCAGTGATGGGCACTGAGGCTGGAGCTGGATTTTGTCCAGCAGAGAGGACGGGAGCTTGGCTTGGGCATTCCAGGCTGGGGTACAGTACAGGCTGGCAGAGGGGAGTGGTGGGCAATGTAGCTGCCGTGTGTGTGCGTGCAGAGAAGATGTGAGCCCCTATTGGTAGAGGTCTGGGGAGGGGCTCAGGTACGCCCTTGCCACACTTCCCATAGGTACAGCAAATGAAGTTCAAGGACTCACGCATCAAGTTGATGAGCGAGATCCTGGGCGGCATCAAGGTGCTGAAGCTATACGCCTGGGAGCCCAGCTTCTTGAAGCAGGTGGAGGGCATCCGGCAGGATGAGCTCCGGCTGATGCGTCAGGTTGCCTACCTCCACGCCATATCCACCTTCATCTGGATCTGCACCCCTTTCCTGGTGAGGCGCCCATACCTGGGCTGGTGTCCCATCTCTTGCTTGGCCAGCCCGGGCCTCTGAACCCAGCAGACTCCACCCTGACACCCATCCCCACCGCTGCCCAGGTGACCCTGACCACCCTCGGAGTATACGTATCCGTGGACAAGAACAATGTGCTGGATGCCGAAAAGGCCTTTGTGTCCGTGTCCCTTTTCAACATCTTAAAAATTCCCCTCAACATGCTGCCCCAGTTAATCAGCAACCTGGCCCAGGTAAGCCTGGGTAGGGCTGGGTTCTAGTGGAGTTTGGGCAGGTTGATGGGACTATTTAGGGTCAGGGGATAATCAGGGAGAGTTTTTTTAATCAGGGGAGGGCCATTTGGCATTATGAAGAACTGTTTGGTCAGCAGACTCAAGGGCCATTTGGAGTCAGAGTTAGGTAGGGTTTCTGGAAACCCAAGTTCTGGAGACAGCCCCCTCTTACCAACATGGACCCTATCTTTGGCAGTGGGAGCCAGCCAAGACTCAGGCATGAGAAGGGACCCAGCACCAGCATCTGGGCCCTCAGGGGGCCCAGCCTCACCCAGGAAGTTGGGGGCCAGCAAGAGTAAGAGGAGATGGGTGTAAGAAAGGCATAGCTTCCAGGGCTGACTCACACCCTTCTGCATGCAGACCAGTGTGTCTTTGAAACGGATCCAGCATTTCCTGAGCCAAGATGAACTTGACCCTCAGTGTGTGGAAAGAAAGACCATCACCCCAGGTCCAGACAGCCTCTACCTGGGCTTCCTTTAACCCAGGCACTTCTCCAGAAAATTCTGTTTCAAGCTTTTAACTTTTCTCTTATGGCCTCCTTTTCCTCATCCTCCTTTCCCATCTGCCCTCACTCTGCCCTCTTCTCTTCTGGTTCTTTACTCTCCTCTGTTGCCCCTCCNCAACCATGGAGAAACTTCACAAGTGAGAGGAAAAGAGGGAACCAAGAATTAACAACAATGAATAAAAAACTCTTCAGACTTTTGGGAACACATAGGAAGTCATGAATTTGTGCCTCTAGGGATAGTGGCAGTCTGGGGCAATGGACAGACAAATACAGCAGGAATTAGATAGATGAAAGGAGATTAAATTCTCCTCTTACCCTTTCCCCACATTCTCTCAACAGGATCATGTCCCTTCACATAGAAAAGGGAGACATAGCCTAGAATGCCAGTGTTAGCAAGGTTCTCTCAAGGTAGCATGAATGCGTCAGCAGAAGGAGTTGATAACGAGGTATAGTTTGTCCTGGGCCACACAGGCAGTCACTTCTCCCCTATTACCGTCTGAATTCCCAGAGCTGATGGATTACAACTTAAGGAGACCACCACCTCACAATATGGCTTCTTCAAGTATTTCTAGAAATTATTTAGAAGGATTAGAAGAGTTGCCTGTGGCATAGCAGCGAGTGAAGGTGGTTCTCTGGTTTGTGAGGTATTCCAGACTTGGATTAATCTACTTGTGTCTCCTTAAAAATCATCATGCAGGATATAAACAACTACAGCCTGAAATTCATCCATTCCAAAATTACATTACTAGAGAGAGTAGCTGGTACCCAAGGAACAGGACCATGCTAGCCAAAAGAATTTTATCTCTGAGTAATACATCTACCAAAAAAGCAAATTAAATAATGCATACCACATGAAACAGGGTTACTGGAACAGATGGCATATTAAATACCCTCAAAGAGATAAAGAAGGTTATTTGAATCATGAAGCAGTAAAAGGAAGATTTTAAAAGAACCAAGTGAAAATGTTAAGTATCAAAAATATAATCATAGCAATAAAGATCTCAATAGCTAGGATAGGTACGTAGTAGAATGGACCCAGCCAAAGACCACATTACTATGCTAGAAGTCTGATTGGAGTGCTTTGCCATAAAACAATAGGAAAGGATAAGAAAAAGCAAATTGTAAAATAAAAGCCAAGTGATATAGAGGTCTAAAGTGACGAATTCTTGATAATGAGGAGTCTCACAATGAAAAGGATAATGTATGTGGAAGCAGCAACTACAGCCTGCAGGGCGAATCCAGCCAGTGTTTTGTAAAGTTTTTCTGGAACACAACCACACCCAGTAACATTTTCTATGGCTGTTTTCATGCTACCGTGGCCAGTTGAGTTGTTGCTGCAGAGAGCATAAGGCCCACAGCGCCTGACATAGCTACTATCTGGCCTTTACGGAAAAGTTGGCTGATCCCTGCTATAACATGTGTAGAAATAAGTGGAATGAGACAGGGTAACCATAATAGGCAATCCCACGCAGAATGAGGTAGAATAACAAATATGTGACATTCACTGGTCCATAGCAGTCCTAAAACCCCCTGGGACCATGTGGATTGCCTGCTTCAGACATCTTCATGGCGGGGAATGGATTTCAGTCTCATCTAAATCTTTTTTTTTTTTTTAATTGAAGGATTATTGCTTTACAGAATTTTGTTGTTTTCTGTCAGACCTCAACCATGAATCAGCCATGGGTATACATACATCCCCTTCCTTTTGAACCTTCCTCCCATCTCTCTCCCCATCCCACCCCTCTAGGTTGATACAGAGCCCCTGTTTGAGTTTCCTGAGCCANGGTAAAGAATCCACCTGCAATGCAGGAGACCTGGGTTTGATTCCTGGGTTGGGAAGATCCCCTGGAGAAGAAAAAGGCTACCCACCCGAGTATTCTGGCCTGGAGAATTCCAAGGACTATAGTCCATGGGGTCACAAAGAGTCGGGCATGACTGAGTGACTTTTACTTTCACATAGATTTATAAGATTATATATACTAATTTTTTCTACCTTCCAGATAAAATATCTATGTTAGCTTATTTTAAAAGGTTGAAACATAGAGTTGTCTCTTTGCTTGAGCTTATAATTCATGTGAGCAGAGAGATATATGTTGCAGGGGTTCTTATAATTAGTTTTAGAAATGTATGATTTAATTTACTTATTCCAAGAAAAATTAAGTTTGGGGAACCNATTTGTTCTAATCTACTTGAACTTGGAAATGTAATAAAATTTGAAATGGAATTCTTGGTTACTCTTTGCCCAAAGCATTTCACTTCTGCCTCTTGCCTTTCTCCAGCCCTCCTCTTCCCCATCTTAGTAAGCAGTACTATTATGCACTGTTCAGAAGCCTGGGAATCATCCTTGATCCACTTTCCTTTCTTGTCTTGCACATTTTGCAGCAAAGCCCACAGTGCTCCTGCCTTCAAAATGCATCTCTGAATCACCCACTCTTAGTCATCTCCACAGTCATTGTGTTTGTTTTGGCTTTATCATTGATTGCCTTTATCATCTCTACCACAGTGGAATCCTTCATGTTCTTCCTGTTGTAATGCTTCCCTGCCCACAGCCACCATAATCCAATCTTGACATAGCAGTTTAGAATGGAAATTTTAAATACAAATTGAGGTGCTCCACTGAACAAAACATTTAATGGATTTTTGGGCTTCCCTGATAGTTCAGTTGGTAAAGAATCTGCTTGCAATGCAGGAGACCCCAGTTCGATTCCTGGGTCAGGAAGAATCCCCTGGAGAAGGAATAGCTACCCATTCTAGTACTCTTGGGCTTCCCTTGTGGCTCAGCTGATAAAGAATCCACCTGCAAAGAGGGAGACCTGAGTTTGATCCCTGAGTTGGGAAGATCCCCTGAAGAAGGGAAAGGCTACCCACTCCAGTATTCTGGCCTGGAGAATTCCATGGACATGACTGAACAACTTTCACTTTCACAGAACAATTTCAGTGTTTCTTACTCTTTCCTACGGAGAGTTTCATGATCTGGCCTCCTTCCACTTTCCCATTTTTCCGTGTGTCACTCTCTGCCTTTCTTCACCACTTTGCATAGGACTTCATATAGGTTCTAGAGCACCCAAGGCATTCTTGAGCCTCATGGCCTGTGCACTTGAGGTTCCCAATGCCTGAAACATCCCTCCCCTGGCTCTGCCCAGGGCTGGCACCTTGTGAACTCCAAGGCCTCTGTTTTAAATGACACTTCTTCAGAGAGGTCTCAATGGCCAGCCTTCCCAAAGCTGGCCCCACTTAGCATTCTCCGTTGCAGAATGGAGTTTACTTCCTTTCTTAATCCATTAATATTCTGTGTATTTGTTTACTTTTTTCTTGCTTATCTCAGTCACCATCAGAATGTGAATTCCAGGAGAGCAGTAAATATGTTTCTTTATTCTTGGCTTTATCTCCAGCACCTAACACAGTGCCTGGGCATAAATGAATGAATAAATGAATTAAGTGAAATTTAATGAATGAATGAACCATCCAACCTGGTGAAATGACTTTGAAATCTATAGCTCTTAACCAGCAGCTGAGATAGATAAAGAAGGGTGTTATTCAAATCTCCATTAACAGGAATTGTTGTTCAGTTGCTCAGTTGTGTCCTGTTCTTTGGGACCCCATGGACTGGAGCATGACAGGCTTCCCTGTCTTTCCTATCTTTCAGAGTTTGCACAAACTCATGTTCGTTGAGTTAATGATGCCATCCAACAATCTCATCCTCTGTAGCCCCTTTCTCCTCCTGCCCTCAATCTTTCCCAACATGAGGGTCTTTTCCAATGAGTCAGCTCTTCACATCAGGTACCCAAAGTATTGGAGCGTCAGCTACAGTGCCTGTAATTCCATTGAATATTCAGGGGTGATTTCCTTTAGGATTAATTACTTTGATCTTGCTGTCCAGGGGAATCTTAAGAGTCTTTTCTAGCACCACAATTCAAAAGCATCAATTTTTTGGTGCTCAGCCTTCTTTGTGGTCCAGCTCTCATATCTGTACATGACTACTGGTAAAACTGTAGCTTTGACTATATGGACCTTTGTTGGCAAAGTAATGTCTCTGCTTTTAACACATTTTCTAAATTTGTCATAGCTTTACTTCCAAGGACCAAACGTCTTTTAATTTCATGGCCACAATCACCAAAGTGATTTTGGAGCCCAAGAAAATAAAGCATGTAACTGTTTCCATTGTTTTCCATCTATTTACCATGAAATGATGGAACCAGATGCCATGATCTTCATTTTTTGACTGTTGAGTTTTAAGCCAGCTTTTTCACTCTCCTCTTTCACTTTCATCAAGAGGCTCCTCATTTCCTCTTCAGTTTCTGCCATTGGGGTTGTGACATCTACATATCTGAGATTACTGATATTTCTCCCAGCAACCTTGATTCCAGCTTGTGCTTCATCGAGCCTGGCATTTCACATGATGTACTGCATATACGTTAAGTAAGTAGGGTGACAATATAGAGCCTTGACATATTCCTTTCCCAATTTGGAACCAGTCCATTGTTCCATGTCTGGTTCTTACTGTTGCTTCTTGACCTGCATACAAGTTTCTCAGGAGGCAGGTAAGGTGGTTTGGTATTCCCATCTCTTAAGAATTTTCCAGGTTGTTGTGATCTACACAGTCAAAGGCTTTAGCATAGTCAATGAAGCAGAAGTAATGTGGTTTGGTATTCCCATCTCTTAAGAATTTTCCAGGTTGTTGTGATCTACACAGTCAAAGGCTTTAGCATAGTCAATGAAGCAGAAGTAGATGTTTTTTCTGGAATTCCTTCGTTTTTTGGTGTGATCCAATGAATGTTGGCAATTTCATCTCTGGTTCCTCTGCTTTTCTAAATCCAGCTTGAACATCTGGAAGTTCTTGGTTCACATCCTGTTAAAGCCTACCTGAAGAATTTTGATCATTACCTTGCTTGCATTTCAAATGAGTGGTGGTTTGAACACTCTTTGTCATTGCCCTTCTTTGGGATTGGAATGAAAACTGACCTTTTCCAGTCTTATGGCCAGTGCTAAGTTTTCCAAATTTGCTGGCATATTGACTGCAACACTTTAACAGCATCATCTGTTAGGATTTGAAATATCTCAGCTGGAATTCCATCACCTCCACTAACTTTGTGTACTAATGCTTCTTAAGACTCCAGGATGTCTGGCTCTAGGTGAGTGATCACACTGTTGTGGTTGTCTGGGTCATTAAGACCTTTTATTTGTATAGCTCTTCTGTATATTCTTGTTACCTCTTCTTAATATCTTCTGCTTCTGATGGGTCCATACTATTTTTGTCCTTTATTGTGCCCATCTTTACATGAAATGTTCCCTTGGTGTCTCAATATTTTTGAAGAGATCTCTAGTCTTTCCCATTCTGTTGCTTTCCTCTGTTTCTTTGCACTGTTCACCTATGAATGCTTTCTTGCTCTTCTCTGGAACTCTGCTTTCAGATGGATATATCTTTCTTTTTCTCCTTTGCCTTTCACTTCTTTTCTCAGCTATTTGTAAGGCCTGAGAAACAACCATTTTGCTTTTTTGCCTTTTTTTTCTTGGGGATAGTTTTGGTCACCACCTCCTGTACAATGTTATGAACCTCCATCCATAGTTGTTCAGCCACTCTATCAGATCTAATCCCTTAATTTGTCACTTCCAGTGTATAAGGGATTTGATTTAGGTCAAACCTGAATGGTCTAGTGATTTTCACTACTTTCTTCAGTTAAAGTCTGAATTTTGCAAATAGGAGACCTGAAGTAAAAATGCTCAAGGCAAGTTTTACTGTTTTCTGTGTGGAAGCCTCCGCAATAGAAGATCTTAATATCAGTGATCTCTGAAGCCTTATCCTTTTTCCTTCCTCTCTCCACTATCACTTACACTTGCCTTGGTCACTAAAGACATACTTTGGGTATCATGGAATACCTATTATTTCCCTTTCTGTAAATCTTTTTTTTTAAGATTTAACCCAAACTTAGAAACTAGGCAAAACAAAGACTATGTATCCTTTCAGTGGCTAGCATGACTCTTCTTACTCTATGGGGATGTGGATTTGTTTGGTTATGGTCTAGACAGCTGTGAAAAGAAGAGAAGCGAAAAGCAAAGGAGAAAAGGAAAGATATAAGCATCTGAATGCAGAGTTCCAAAGAATAGCAAGGAGAGATAAGAAAGCCTTTCTCAGCAATCAATGCAAAGAAATAGAGGAAAACAAGAGAATGGGAAAGACTAGAGATCTCTTCAAGAAAATTAGACATACCAAGGGAATATTTCATGCAAAGATGGGCTTGATAAAGGACAGAAATTGTATGGGCTTAACAGAACCAGAAGATNCTCTTTCACTTTGATCAAGAGGCTCTTCAGTTCTTCTTCACTTTCTGCCATAAAGGTGGTGTCATCTGCATATCTGAGGTTATTGATATTTCTCCCGGCAATCTTGATTCCAGCTTGTGCTTCATCCAGCCCGGCATTTCACATGATGTACTCTGCATATAAGTTAAATGAACAGGGTGACAGTATACAGGCTTGACGTACGCCTTTCCCAATTTGGAACCAGTCCATTGTTCCATGTCTGGTTCTAACTGTTGCTTCTTTGAGGGTTAGTGTTAGGGTTAAGGATGGAGGGCATTCCATGCAATTTGGTGTGACTGGAGGTTAGCAGGGTGCAAAAGATGCAGGGTAATACGTAGAACTTTGATGACTTTAGTTAAGGTTTTTATCTTTACCCTAAAAACCATGGGATATCAATGAAAGTTTTTATTTTTGTATTAATTTATTAGTTTTTGGCTGCTGCAAAATATACATGACGTAAATCTTTTTTGGCTGTGCCAGGGCTTGGCTGGGGTGGAGGGTTCTTTAGTTACATTGCATGGGCTCTAGAGTGTGGTGGCATTAGCTGTGGCATAAGGGCTTACTTGCCCCATGGCATGTGGGCTCTTAGTTCCCCAACAAAGCAAGGGTTGGACTCCTGTCCCCTGCATTGGAAGGCAGATTCTTAACCACTGGACTGTGAAGGAAGTCCCCATAACATAAATCTTTAACTTAAAAATCTTTAGAAGTATATAGATCAGTAATGTTAAGTTCATTCACACTGTTGTGCAACCAATCTCCAGAACTCTTTTTATCTTACAAAACTAAAACTCTGTACCCACTAAACAACAGCTTTTACTTATCCATTCACCCCTCAATGGACACTTGGGTTGCTTCCACCTTTCATATATTGTGGCTAATACTACTATGAACGTGGGTGGGCAGAGGTCTTTTTAAGACCCTGCTGCTGCTACTGCTAAGTCACTTCAGTCGTGTCCGACTCTGTGCGACCCCATAGACGGCAGCCCACCAGGCTCCCCCGTCCCTGGGATTCTCCAGGCAAGAACACTGGAGTGGGTTGCCATTTCCTTTTCCAATGCAGGAAAGTGAAAAGTGAAAGTGAAATCGTTCAGTCGTGTCCGACTCTTCCCATGGACTGCAGCCTACCAGGTTCCTCCGTCCATGGGATTTTCCAGGCAAGAATACTGGAGTGGGGTGCCATTGCCTTCTCCTTTTAAGACCCTAGATACCCTAGATACCTAAAGTGGAATTTGTAAATCAATTCTATATTTTTATTCTTTGAGGAATTGCCATACTGTTTTCCATGGTGGCTGCACACCATGTTATATTCTCACCAACTGTGCACAAAGGCTACAACTTGCACACATCCTGGACAACACTTGTTGTTTTCTGGGGTGTTTGTTTGTTTGTTTTTTGGTTTTGTTTATTGATAAAAACCATTCAAATGGATGTGAGGTGATATTTCATTGACATTTCAATGTGCATTTCTTAGTCATTAGTAATGCTGAAACACCTTTACATAAGTAAAGTAATATAAGATAAGTAAGAGCAATGTTCAAAACACCCTTACATGTGTTTGTTGGCAGTCTGTGTATCTTCCTTGGAGAAATGTCTATCAAAGTCCTTTGTCTACATTTTAATCAAGTTGTTTAGTTTTTTGTTGTTGAATTGTAGGAGTTCTTTGTATAGACTAGATAGCAACCCCCTATCAGATATATGAGTTGCAAATATTGTCTTCTATTCTGAAGGCTGCCTTTTCACTTTGCTGACTGTGTCCTTTGATTGCACTGAAGGTTTCAGATTTAATGTAATCTAGTATTTCTATTTTTACTTTTGTTGCTTGTGCTTTTGATGTTGTATTCATAAAGTCATTGCCAAGTCCAATGTCATGAAACTTTTTTCCTGTGTTTTCTTCTAAGAGTTGTAGAGTTTCACCTCTTTTTTTAGATACTAAAGATTTCAATGTATATTCCTTTAAAACAAAGACATTCTCTTATGGATCTATGGTTAAGTTATCAAAATCAAGGAATTTATCATTAATACAGTGTTACTATCTAAAAATTACTGTCTGACCTCTGAAATGTCATCGTTTATCCCAGTAATGTCTTTTTTAGTTGTTTTCTTTCCTGGTCTAGAATTCAATCCAGGATCATGAGTTGCATTTAGTTGTCATGTCTCTTCATTCTCTGTCAATCTGGATAATTTCGCAGTCTCTGTCTTTTATTTTTAAATATTTATGAATTTACTTTCGGCTGTGTGGGGCCTTAGTTGCATCATGCAGGATCTTTGTTGTGGCATAAGAGCTCTTTCTTTGGGCTCTTCTTTACACCATGCAGACTTCTCTCTAATTGTGGCACACAGGCTCGAGAGCATGTGGGCTCTGTAGTCTGTGGCATGTAGGCTCTCGAGTTGAGGTGGGCAGGCTCAGTAGTTACAGTGCGAGGGCTTAGTTGCTCCACAGCGTGTGGGATCTTAGTTCCCCAACCAGGGGTTGAACCTGCATTCTCTGCATTGGAAAGCAGATTCTTAACCAGTAGACCACCAGGGAAGTCCCAGTCTGTCTTTTAGAATATCAACACTTTTGAAGAGTGCAGGCCAGATGTTTGGCCAAAAGTTTCTTAATTTGAACACAATTAATTTGTGTGTGTGTGTGTGTGTGCAAGGGGTTGGGAAACCAAAGTAATGTTGTATCCTTGATGTCAGTTCATGTCTTACTGACTAATGTTAACTTTGATCTCTTGCTTGAGATGATATCGTCCATTGATGATTTCATTTTATAACCTTCATTGATTTTTGCCTGAGTCAGTGTTACTATGATGTGGGCCAAATGTTGATTTTGTAACTCCATTCTTTCTATGCTTATTACTTGGCATTTTACTCTAAGAAAGAGCTTTCCTCTCCTCCCTTTTTACTTATTCTTTAGTTTCTTTCTATCAGTGTGGGTTCATGTTTGCTTATGTGATTCGGTGGATTATAATCCATTACCATCATTTTTTATCTGGATGTTCAATTTGTCAGTGAAGCGTTATAAGCAGGGACATGTACTGCATTTTGAAAAGCTGCCCTGGCTACAGTGTGAAGGGGCCCAGAGGCACGGGAACCAGTGGGGAGGCTCTCGTGTTGGTCTGGGGAAGTGATTTGGGCCTGAGCCCGGCAGTGGGGATAAGAAACTTTTAAGGAGGAGTCTGAGATGATAGGAACCCAGAGCAGACCTCCCCATCTACAGTCTAACTCCTCCTTCCCGTCTCTCTTGGACCCACACTGACCTCACAAGCCTGATTTGTGCCCAGAGCATAGTAGCACTGAAGGAAGCCTGGTTGGTCTAATGCAGACATGTTCACATATTTCAGTCACTATAGCTGCCGTGGCCATCCCTCATTTCTCAGCAGCTGTAGCTCCCACCCTACATTTGCTGTCCCCAGGGGTCAGTTTCTCAGGGTACCCCTAAAGAGCTGAGCCTGTTCCAGAGGGAATGAGGAAAGCCGGTGGCAGGAAAGCAAGGTGTACCTCCGGGGTCTGCCTGCTGGGGTCTTCCTTGCTGCTGTGTGTCTGACTTTCTGCATAATGGGTTTAAGAGTGATCTTACTTTCCCTCTGGTATGTGAATGATGAACTCTGGGGTGGATGCTGGGTTTTCATTCTTGCTTTTGCCCTTAATAGTTTGGACTTTGGATGAAGTCATTAACATCGTGGGCTCTAGTTTCTTCATCTAGAAAGTGGGGCTAATGATACCTCCCTAGAAAGACTGACATGAGGGATAACCAGAAGGGATAATTGTTACAAAAGTCATCTGCAGACCATATGGGCAATGGGAGACTAAAAGGTCTATTACCTCCTGGGGATTCCCAGCCTCCTAGAGTAAGACGGTGGAAGGTAGAGAAACCAGCTGGGCAGGGAGCGAGTTGTCCTCACCTGTTCTGGGGGGACTCTGAGAGCCACCACCCCCTCGTCCATGACCTTAGAGCCTCCCAGGGACAGGACCAGGCATATGAAATGTGAATTTAGAGGTCCGCTTTGCTGAATGGTAATTGACAGGGCCTTTGTCCCCCTTGTGATGGCCTGACTCTCTTCCACCCAATANGTTTTTAAGCCAGCTTTTTCCTCTCCTCTTTCACTTTGATCAAGAGGCTCTTCAGTTCTTCTTCACTTTCTGCCATAAAGGTGGTGTCATCTGCATATCTGAGGTTATTGATATTTCTCCCGGCAATCTTGATTCCAGCTTGTGCTTCATCCAGCCCGGCATTTCACATGATGTACTCTGCATATAAGTTAAATGAACAGGGTGACAGTATACAGGCTTGACGTACGCCTTTCCCAATTTGGAACCAGTCCATTGTTCCATGTCTGGTTCTAACTGTTGCTTCTTTGAGGGTTAGTGTTAGGGTTAAGGATGGAGGGCATTCCATGCAATTTGGTGTGACTGGAGGTTAGCAGGGTGCAAAAGATGCAGGGTAATACATAGAACTTTGATGACTTTAGTTAAGGTTTTTATCTTTACCCTAAAAACCATGGGATATCAATGAAAGTTTTTATTTTTGTATTAATTTATTAGTTTTTGGCTGCTGCAAAATATACATGACGTAAATCTTTTTTGGCTGTGCCAGGGCTTGGCTGGGGTGGAGGGTTCTTTAGTTACATTGCATGGGCTCTAGAGTGTGGTGGCATTAGCTGTGGCATAAGGGCTTACTTGCCCCATGGCATGTGGGCTCTTAGTTCCCCAACAAAGCAAGGGTTGGACTCCTGTCCCCTGCATTGGAAGGCAGATTCTTAACCACTGGACTGTGAAGGAAGTCCCCATAACATAAATCTTTAACTTAAAAATCTTTAGAAGTATATAGATCAGTAATGTTAAGTTCATTCACACTGTTGTGCAACCAATCTCCAGAACTCTTTTTATCTTACAAAACTAAAACTCTGTACCCACTAAACAACAGCTTTTACTTATCCATTCACCCCTCAATGGACACTTGGGTTGCTTCCACCTTTCATATATTGTGGCTAATACTACTATGAACGTGGGTGGGCAGAGGTCTTTTTAAGACCCTGCTGCTGCTACTGCTAAGTCACTTCAGTCGTGTCCGACTCTGTGCGACCCCATAGACGGCAGCCCACCAGGCTCCCCCGTCCCTGGGATTCTCCAGGCAAGAACACTGGAGTGGGTTGCCATTTCCTTTTCCAATGCAGGAAAGTGAAAAGTGAAAGTGAAATCGTTCAGTCGTGTCCGACTCTTCCCATGGACTGCAGCCTACCAGGTTCCTCCGTCCATGGGATTTTCCAGGCAAGAATACTGGAGTGGGGTGCCATTGCCTTCTCCTTTTAAGACCCTAGATACCCTAGATACCTAAAGTGGAATTTGTAAATCAATTCTATATTTTTATTCTTTGAGGAATTGCCATACTGTTTTCCATGGTGGCTGCACACCATGTTATATTCTCACCAACTGTGCACAAAGGCTACAACTTGCACACATCCTGGACAACACTTGTTGTTTTCTGGGGTGTTTGTTTGTTTGTTTTTTGGTTTTGTTTTTTGATAAAAACCATTCAAATGGATGTGAGGTGATATTTCATTGACATTTCAATGTGCATTTCTTAGTCATTAGTAATGCTGAAACACCTTTACATAAGTAAAGTAATATAAGATAAGTAAGAGCAATGTTCAAAACACCCTTACATGTGTTTGTTGGCAGTCTGTGTATCTTCCTTGGAGAAATGTCTATCAAAGTCCTTTGTCTACATTTTAATCAAGTTGTTTAGTTTTTTGTTGTTGAATTGTAGGAGTTCTTTGTATAGACTAGATAGCAACCCCCTATCAGATATATGAGTTGCAAATATTGTCTTCTATTCTGAAGGCTGCCTTTTCACTTTGCTGACTGTGTCCTTTGATTGCACTGAAGGTTTCAGATTTAATGTAATCTAGTTTTTCTATTTTTACTTTTGTTGCTTGTGCTTTTGTTGTTGTATTCATAAAGTCATTGCCAAGTCCAATGTCATGAAACTTTTTTCCTGTGTTTTCTTCTAAGAGTTGTAGAGTTTCACCTCTTTTTTTAGATACTAAAGATTTCAATGTATATTCCTTTAAAACAAAGACATTCTCTTATGGATCTATGGTTAAGTTATCAAAATCAAGGAATTTATCATTAATACAGTGTTACTATCTAAAAATTACTGTCTGACCTCTGAAATGTCATCGTTTATCCCAGTAATGTCTTTTTTAGTTGTTTTCTTTCCTGGTCTAGAATTCAATCCAGGATCATGAGTTGCATTTAGTTGTCATGTCTCTTCATTCTCTGTCAATCTGGATAATTTCGCAGTCTCTGTCTTTTATTTTTAAATATTTATGAATTTACTTTCGGCTGTGTGGGGCCTTAGTTGCATCATGCAGGATCTTTGTTGTGGCATAAGAGCTCTTTCTTTGGGCTCTTCTTTACACCATGCAGACTTCTCTCTAATTGTGGCACACAGGCTCGAGAGCATGTGGGCTCTGTAGTCTGTGGCATGTAGGCTCTCGAGTTGAGGTGGGCAGGCTCAGTAGTTACAGTGCGAGGGCTTAGTTGCTCCACAGCGTGTGGGATCTTAGTTCCCCAACCAGGGGTTGAACCTGCATTCTCTGCATTGGAAAGCAGATTCTTAACCAGTAGACCACCAGGGAAGTCCCAGTCTGTCTTTTAGAATATCAACACTTTTGAAGAGTGCAGGCCAGATGTTTGGCCAAAAGTTTCTTAATTTGAACACAATTAATTTGTGTGTGTGTGTGTGTGCAAGGGGTTGGGAAACCAAAGTAATGTTGTATCCTTGATGTCAGTTCATGTCTTACTGACTAATGTTAACTTTGATCTCTTGCTTGAGATGATATCGTCCATTGATGATTTCATTTTATAACCTTCATTGATTTTTGCCTGAGTCAGTGTTACTATGATGTGGGCCAAATGTTGATTTTGTAACTCCATTCTTTCTATGCTTATTACTTGGCATTTTACTCTAAGAAAGAGCTTTCCTCTCCTCCCTTTTTACTTATTCTTTAGTTTCTTTCTATCAGTGTGGGTTCATGTTTGCTTATGTGATTCGGTGGATTATAATCCATTACCATCATTTTTTATCTGGATGTTCAATTTGTCAGTGAAGCGTTATAAGCAGGGACATGTACTGCATTTTGAAAAGCTGCCCTGGCTACAGTGTGAAGGGGCCCAGAGGCACGGGAACCAGTGGGGAGGCTCTCGTGTTGGTCTGGGGAAGTGATTTGGGCCTGAGCCCGGCAGTGGGGATAAGAAACTTTTAAGGAGGAGTCTGAGATGATAGGAACCCAGAGCAGACCTCCCCATCTACAGTCTAACTCCTCCTTCCCGTCTCTCTTGGACCCACACTGACCTCACAAGCCTGATTTGTGCCCAGAGCATAGTAGCACTGAAGGAAGCCTGGTTGGTCTAATGCAGACATGTTCACATATTTCAGTCACTATAGCTGCCGTGGCCATCCCTCATTTCTCAGCAGCTGTAGCTCCCACCCTACATTTGCTGTCCCCAGGGGTCAGTTTCTCAGGGTACCCCTAAAGAGCTGAGCCTGTTCCAGAGGGAATGAGGAAAGCCGGTGGCAGGAAAGCAAGGTGTACCTCCGGGGTCTGCCTGCTGGGGTCTTCCTTGCTGCTGTGTGTCTGACTTTCTGCATAATGGGTTTAAGAGTGATCTTACTTTCCCTCTGGTATGTGAATGATGAACTCTGGGGTGGATGCTGGGTTTTCATTCTTGCTTTTGCCCTTAATAGTTTGGACTTTGGATGAAGTCATTAACATCGTGGGCTCTAGTTTCTTCATCTAGAAAGTGGGGCTAATGATACCTCCCTAGAAAGACTGACATGAGGGATAACCAGAAGGGATAATTGTTACAAAAGTCATCTGCAGACCATATGGGCAATGGGAGACTAAAAGGTCTATTACCTCCTGGGGATTCCCAGCCTCCTAGAGTAAGACGGTGGAAGGTAGAGAAACCAGCTGGGCAGGGAGCGAGTTGTCCTCACCTGTTCTGGGGGGACTCTGAGAGCCACCACCCCCTCGTCCATGACCTTAGAGCCTCCCAGGGACAGGACCAGGCATATGAAATGTGAATTTAGAGGTCCGCTTTGCTGAATGGTAATTGACAGGGCCTTTGTCCCCCTTGTGATGGCCTGACTCTCTTCCACCCAATACACACTTCTCACCTCCCTTCTCCATCAGGGCATTAACCTGTCTGGGGGCCAGCGTCAGCGTGTCAGTGTGGCCCGAGCTGTTTATAGTGATGCCGACATTTTTTTGCTGGATGACCCGCTGTCAGCCGTGGACTCCCATGTGGCCAAACATATCTTTGACCAAGTCATTGGGCCAGAAGGTGTGCTGGCAGGAAAGGTGAGGTTCCCAGAGGCTAAGCGGGCTAAAATGAAGCCTACGGCCACAGGAGAGGACTGGTGGGAGGCCAAGGGGTTTGGTGATACTTGGACATATGGAGTGCCTACGGAACAGGCTGGGCAACCGGGGAAACCCGGGGCGGGGTAGGCAGTGCCTCTTGGGCGCTGAGCTGCCTTTGGAGAACACAGGTTGAGTCCCTGATGTGCCTGCTCCTGCTGCTGGCACTCAAGCACCTCACACTTGATCCGTGGCCCCACACTTGCCAAGGGTGTGTGCTGAGGGCAGTAGGCGTGATAGCCTGCTGCCTTCTCCCCAGACCCGGGTGCTGGTGACTCATGGCATCAGCTTCCTGCCCCAGACGGACTTTGTCATAGTGCTGTGTGACGGGCACGTGTCTGAGATGGGCACCTACTCGGCCCTGCTGCAGCGGGATGGCTCCTTTGCCAACTTCCTCCGCAACTATGCACCTGATGAGGACAAGGAGCACCAGGAAGCCAACAACAGGCCAGGTATCTGCCATTCCCGGCTCTTCATATTCCCCTCCCCTCCCTGCATCTTCCCTGTCCTGGGGCATCTGAGCGTCTCTGGACAGCCCTGGTGTTATGCAGGGAGGTTCTGGAGTACTCGGATCATCCGTGTCATGTCAGACATCAGCAAGAGGGAAAGTAAACTGGATGACGTCGAATCCCTCCTCCTCCTCCTCTTCCCTCAGTCTTCCTATGGGCCCAGGCCCAGCTTGTACAGCAAGGCTGTTTCACAGATGAATTGTTGAGTTAACATGCAAGTGCTTTTTGTTGTTCAGTCGTGTCCAACTCTTTGTGACCCCATGGACTGCAGCCAGGCTTCCCTGTCCTTCACCATCTCCCAGAGCCTGCTCAAACTCATGTCTGTTGAGTTGATGATGCCATCCAACCATCTCATTCTGTATCGTCCCCTTCTCTTCCTGCCTTTAATCTTTCTCAGCATCATGGTCTTTTCCAGTGAGTCAGTTCTTCACATCAGGTGGCCAAAGTATTGGAGCTTCAGCTTCAGCATCAGTCCTTCCAATGAATATTCAGAGCTGATCTCCTTCAGAATGGACTGGTTTGACCTCCTTGCAGTCCAAGGGACTCTCAAGACTCTTCTCCAACACCACAGTTCAAAAGCTTCAATTCTTCAGAGCTCAGTTTTCTTTGCAGTCCAGTTCTCACATCCATACTTGACTACTGGAAAAACCATACCTTTGACTATGGAAGTGCTTAGAAAAGTCATTTATTTATCAACAAATATTTATTTATTGAGCAGCTAACTTTGTCCAGGCACGATTCCAGCAATAGTGAGATAGCACTCTTGATAGTACTACAGAGACAGCAATGAACAAACAGAAAAATTCCTTCTCATGGAGCGTATTGAGACATTGAGACCCGCTTGTTCAGTCCTGGCTCTTCAACCTCAGGCTCCGGGCTGGCTCTCAGACCTTCTCCAGGGCTTTCTTGTCTACTTCTGTAGATGCAGTTACCATGTCGCGAGCATTTACTAAGGGCTGTGCCTGTTGCAAGCTCTTGACACACATTCTTTCCTTCAATCCTCACAATGACGCGATGAAGTAGGTACTATTATTATCCCCACTTTACATGCCCGCCTAAAGTCATGTGGTGAGGAAGTGGGATTTAAGCTCAGCCAGACTGACTCTAGAGACCAAGCTCCTGACCCTTATATTTGAATCCTCTTCCACATAGTCCCTGATGGGAAGCTTTTCTTCCTGTCTAACATAAGTCTTTCTTGCTGCCTCTTTTTTTTCTCAATACAAAATTGGTCATTTATTTTTATTGTTGTTCTTACTGCCCTCTCAGTCCCTCTCATCTTCCCTTTTGCTTATCCATTCAGGCTTCTTTATTGGAGTGGGACTGGGGGATAGCAGGGCCTTGCAGGGTGAGCTTGCCAACCTCTCCTTTCTGCCTCCCCACTGCAGCCTTGGAGGACAAAGAGGATGAGGGGGTGTTGATGATTGAAGACACGCTCAGCAATCACACAGACCTAACAGATAATGAGCCTGTGACATACGAGGTCCAGAAGCAGTTTATGAGGTGAGCTCCTGAGAACTGTCCACCCCCGGGAGACAGTGGCAGGGCCCCACGCCCTGCTGGGGAGTGGGGCAGGTGTGTTCTCCCTGACACTCCCCGAGGCTCCAGCTGGGGCTCTGTCTATAGTTGAGCTGGAGGCCGCCTCTCTGGGCCTGACCCGTTGCCTCCACAGACAGATGAGTGCCATGTCCTCGGAAGGAGAGGGCCAGGGTCGGTCTGTGCCCAGGAAGCGCCTGGGTGCGGCAGAAAAGGCCGTGCCGGCAACCGAGGCAAAGGCGAGCCATGCGCTGACCCAGGAGGAGAAGACAGAGATGGGCACTGTGAGTAGGGTGGGCGAGGAAGGCTGGAGAGGCTGGCAGGCCCCTAGCACTCCCGGGGCTCCTGGGAGTCCTCTGTTTGACCGCTGTGGCCACACAGGTGAAGCTGAGCGTGTACTGGGATTACGCCAAGGCTGTGGGACTCTGGACCGCTCTGGTCATCTGTCTGCTGTATGCGGGTCAAAGCGCAGCTGCCATTGGGGCCAACGTGTGGCTCAGTGCCTGGACCGATGAGGCTGTGGCGGACAGCCAGCAGAACAGCACCTCCTACAGACTAGGTGTCTACGCTGCCTTGGGAATTCTGCAAGGTGAGCCTGCAGAGATACTCAGAAGGGGCGCCAGTGTTCCCTTCCTCATCTCTGCGCTGCTGGGTCCCCCAAACCATGCCCTTGCCTCTGAATCTCTCTCCACCATCACAAACCTAGTGACTCCCTGACCCGCCCTAGCAGTCTACCTGCCTCTGGACCTCTCTAGCTCATCCTAGCCATGCCCTGCCTTTGAGTCTGCCTAGTTCACTGAGGAGATCCCTCCTCTTGGAACTTGCCCCTGTGAAAACTCTGCCACCTGGCCCAGGTGAACAAGTGCCCCTCTGCCTCCTCCATCAGGGCTCCTGGTGATGCTGTCCGCTATCACGATGGCGGTGGGTGGTGTCCAAGCTGCCCGCTTGCTTCACCAGGCGCTGCTGCACAACAAGATGCGCTCGCCACAGTCCTTCTTTGATACGACGCCCTCAGGCCGCATCCTCAACCGCTTCTCCAAGGACATCTACGTCATTGATGAGATTCTGGCTCCCACCATCCTCATGCTGCTGAATTCCTTCTACAACTCCATCTCCACCCTTGTGGTCATCGTGGCCAGCACACCGCTCTTTGCTGTGGTCATCCTGCCTTTGGCTGTCCTCTACCTCTTTGTCCAGGTGTGCCCTGAGTGAGTGGGCATGACTGACCGTGAGTGTGGCTGTTGTGTGGGCTGGGCTCTCTTGGGGGCCACCTGTGGCATATGTAGGGAGGGCACGTCCCCCTTCACCTTCACAGCTGGATTTGATTCAGTAAACACCTTTTTGAAACTCATTTTCCTCACCTGTAAAATAGAATCATAGATCCCACCTCATAGAGTTATCAATAGGAAAAAATTAAATCCTTGTAAATTATGTCTGGCCCTGGAACTCCTTCCTGCTGGCTATTTTTTAAATAAAATATTGTCAGCAGTTTAAGACACATCCTTCGCTTGTTTTTAGCTATGATCTAAAGTTACATGCCGTATCATATGATGCATATATGATATATGTTGCATATCTTATAAACTTACATGGTTTTTAACATGCTGCTGCTGCTGCTAAGTCGCTTCAGTCGTGTCCGACTCTGTGCAACCCCATAGACGGCAGTCCACCGGGCTCCCCCATCCCTGGGATTCTCCAGGCAAGAATACTGGAGTAGGTTGGCATTTCCTTCTCCAATGCATGAAAGTGAAAAGTGAAAGTGAAATCGCTCAGTCGTGTCCGACTCTTAGCGATCCCATGGACTGCAGCCTACCAGGCTCCTCCGCCTATGGGATTTTCCAGGCAAGAGTACTGGAGTGGGGTGCCAGATACAGCTAACTGTAAAAGGCATTTGTGTTGCTGATCCCCTGTCCTGCCATTAATCAGTTGATGAAGGTAACCCACAGGTGGCAGAAGCTCAGGCCTGTGTATGAAGACTGTGACCTGGGCTGCACTCTGTCCTGGGACAGGGACTTTCAGCTGTATATCCTGCATGGCCCTGGCCATCTTGGGGCCCACAGGGTAGAGAATGGAAGACGGAGGCAGACTGTGGTTTTGTGGGGCTGACATTTAAACAACCGAGGGGTGGAGTGGGGAGAGGTTCTTTAAGAAAAAGAATATGAAATCATCTTATTTTTGCAAATTTGGCAAAATTTTGATTGTGTGAACACTTTGCCAGGCCCCTAAGTGGAGACAGGCATTGTCACTGACTTGGGAGGGAAAATGAGGGCAATGCGATAATTCGGGCCTACAGAGTGAGTGGCCGGGAGCTGAGAGGGAACTGGGAAAGGCTGTGTGGACAAAGTAGCCTGAAGGACTGAGCAGAGCTGACCAGCGGGGAGAGAGTGGGGGGAGCTCATGGAGCCTTATCAGGACCCCAAGTCTCGGGTTCTTTCGGGCGAGGGAAGGGAGTGAGGTCTTATGGGGCAGTGGGACTGAGGGGGAGGCGACGCAGATGGGCACAGAGGACACGCAGGACTGAGCTGGGATTCCAGAGTCCTGACTCTAAGTTCTTTCTCCAACCTCTGTCAGCGCTTCTATGTGGCTACCTCACGGCAGCTGAAGCGACTGGAATCTGTCAGCCGCTCGCCCATTTATTCCCACTTTTCGGAGACGGTGACTGGCTCCAGCGTCATCCGGGCCTACGGCCGCAGCCAGGACTTTGAGACCATCAACGATGCCAAGGTGGACACCAACCAGCAGAGCTGCTACCCCTACATTGCCTCCAATAGGTCAGAAAGCACTCCGTCAGCCCCTGCTCCTTCCGTGAGTTTCCGCCAGGGTCTCTGCAGGAGAGAGCCTGGTGTTCTGGGTCCAAGCCCCTCCTTTCCCCTAAACACCCCCCTTCTTGCATCTGCCCCATTTCCTCCTTGCCTGATCTCTACAGGTGGCTGGGGATCCGCGTGGAGTTCGTGGGCAACTGTGTTGTGCTCTTTGCTGCACTCTTTGCTGTGACTGGAAGAAGCAGCCTGAGCCCAGGACTGGTGGGCCTGTCTGTGTCCTATGCCCTGCAGGTACACAGAGGTCTCAGCCCAGAGTAGGCCGCCCCGGGGCAGAGGCCAGGTTTCATAAGCATCTCCTGAGTACCCCACTCTACCCAAAATGGGTACCAGCCACAGGTTTTGATCCCCCCAACTGTGAGCTCCCAGTCAAGCGTGGAGAGTCACTCCCACCAGCAGGGGATGATTCTTCGGGGTATGCAGATCTTAGTGGAGGAAGGACAAAAGATAAGAGCCCAGAGGAGGTCTCTTAACCTGGGAGTGTTGGAGAAATGACCTTGGAGCTTGGCGCCAAGAGACAAATAGAAATTTGCTGTGCCTGCACAAGATCTAGAGGTCAACCCTGACAGGGGTCCTGGGGCAGGGACATGGAGAGCTAGACTAGACCTTATTTCACAAGCCTGCAGAGGAAGTACCTGGAGCAGGTAACTAGAGCCTGAGCAGGTCACCCTGATACCGGCTGATACTGTCAAAAGGTTAAACAACTGCAAATGGAATTTTTGTGAAGCAGATCATATTTGCAATGCCTCAGGTGACTCAAGTCTTTGAGTTTTGATAAAGGACAATCCAGACAGGTCAGTCTTCTCAAACCATTCAGTATGCCTATGAATCACCTGGAGATCTTAAACTGTAGATTCTGATACAATAGGCCTGGGGCTCTGGCTTTTGCGTGTCTATCAAGACTTCTTGATTCACTGAAGTGTGGTCCGAGGACCAGTTGCATCATCTGTGAGCTTGTTAGAAATGTAGATTCTCTAGTCCTACCACAAACCTACTGAATCAGAAGCTACATTTTAAGAAGACTCCCTGGGAAATCTTGCTTGCGCATGTTAAAGTTTGAGAAACACTGGGATGGGGGGCCATTGTCACTGCCTGAGGTACGGTTGTGATTAGAGCCCCAGGTGGCATAGCTATGGGTTTGCCCAGGCCCACCTGGGTCATAGTTGGGATAGGAGCATAATGAAGGAGTCTGAACTCCTCCCATAGCCATGTCAAGGGAGTGCAGATTGCCCCACTTATGACCCAGTCCCTCTGGCTAGGTGACGTTGGCTCTGAACTGGATGATACGGACGATATCAGACTTGGAGTCTAATATTGTGGCTGTGGAGAGAGTCAAGGAGTACTCCAAAACGGAGATGGAGGTGAGTACGGAATCAGCCTGGGGCAGGGAGAGTTGAGAATAGCTGGTAGGGGCGCTTGATGGCCCACCATCCGTCCCTACCTCCCCCTAGGCCACTTCTTCGGGGGGCTCTTCATTCAGTCCTTAAAGAGTGTCAACTAGAGGTCTGTGTGAGGAGGTGTAGAGGATTCAGAGTTGGACAAGACAATTCCTGATGAGTAGATAACAGCTCCCGTGTTCCAAGCCCTCCTCAGTCACAGTACTTTGTCCTCCCTGGGACCCCCAGTCCAGTGACCTGCCTCTGTCCCTCGGTCCATGAGTTCATCCAGCCTGGATTCTGTGCTCCACCAGTGCCAGCACTCTCAACTCCCTTGCCCTTCTCTCTCAGTCATCCTCTCTCCAGTTGAGCCCATCTGTCTACCTTCTACATGCCGGTGCTCGACTGCTAAAATGTTGCTGGAGAAAATCATTGATTTTACTTCGGGTTTATAACCACACACCACTGCAGGGTATTCCCATCTTGCCGCTCCAAGAAGCATGTGTTTCCAGTTTCAGAAAGATTTGTTTGGGCCATTCCCTTTCCTTGAGCTCCCACTCCCTGTGCTCAACCATTGACCTTGCCTAACAGTTCAATGAGGAACTAGGTCGTGAGATGTGAACTCCCTCAGCCTTCCTGCCTCTGGACTTTCAAACCTGCCTGTGTCCCTTCACCTTTTTCCTCTTTTAACAGGAAATGTCCCTTCTCGTTTCAAAGTCCACTCCCTCTACTTGTTCGCATGGCCACCCGAGGACTTCACTTCCTTAATTATATGCTACATCATCCTTCTTGCTCCCTCTGTTGGATGATTCCCATCCACATGCAAAAATACGTACTTGTACCTTCCATTCTAGACTCTCAAACCAACCCTCCCTTTCCTGTGCATCCTGTATCCCATTTCTCTGCTCTTCTTTGTCATGCAACTAGCTTTAAACTGGGTGCTCTCCTCCTGCCTCGTCACCTGGTGGCTTGTCTGCCTCCTGCAGCCTGGTTTCTGGCCCTATCACTCCACTGGATGCACTCAGCAGTGACTTCCTTGGTTCCAGAGGTAAGGATGCTTTGCTGTTCTTCTCTAGTTCAACCTCTCGGCATTATTTGGACAAAACAGCCCTCGCTGCTTCTTGAAGGCACTTCATGGTTTCTGTGACCTGAGCTCCTGCCCTGTCTGCCCCCATTGAGCCCCCACCCCGTCTGTTCCTCCCAACCTGGCCTCTCCTGCCCCTGGGGCCCCCATCTGTCCCTGTCTTCTCCCAGCTTCTCTTATCACCCCCTCCTCCCCCCATTCTCTGGGATCTTCAAATTCTCTCTCTTCATGCCTAGCGTTACAATTTCCCCTGTAGACACATGATCCTTTCTCTACAGCCTCAAAAATTCTGCCCTCAATCCTGCTACCCACTCTTTTGATCCCTCCTCAAGAGGGCATGGCACCCCACTCCAATACTCTTGCCTGGAAAATCCCATGGACAGAGGAGCCTGGTAGGCTACGGTCCACGGGGTCTCAAAGAGTCAGACATGACTGAGTGACTTCACTTTGACTTTTCACTTTCATGCATTGGAGAGGGAAATGGCAACCCACTCCAGTATTCTTGCCTGGAGAATCCCAGGGACAGAGGAGCCTGGTGGGCTGCCGTCTGTGGGGTTGCACAGAGTTGGACACGACTGAAGCGACTCAGCAGCAGCAGCAAGAGGGCTGTACTGGCTGCTTTGTTTCTTGATTGCTGACACTCTGACTCTCCCATTTCAAAACATCCTACCCTCTGCCTCCCCAAATAGCAGCAGAGAGATCCCTTAAAAACATACCAAATCACATTATTATTCTGTGCATGGCCCTACGTCTTACTCAAGGGGNCCTCTACTTGTTCGCATGGCCACCCGAGGACTTCACTTCCTTAATTATATGCTACATCATCCTTCTTGCTCCCTCTGTTGGATGATTCCCATCCACATGCAAAAATACGTACTTGTACCTTCCATTCTAGACTCTCAAACCAACCCTCCCTTTCCTGTGCATCCTGTATCCCATTTCTCTGCTCTTCTTTGTCATGCAACTAGCTTTAAACTGGGTGCTCTCCTCCTGCCTCGTCACCTGGTGGCTTGTCTGCCTCCTGCAGCCTGGTTTCTGGCCCTATCACTCCACTGGATGCACTCAGCAGTGACTTCCTTGGTTCCAGAGGTAAGGATGCTTCGCTGTTCTTCTCTAGTTCAACCTCTCGGCATTATTTGGACAAAACAGCCCTCGCTGCTTCTTGAAGGCACTTCATGGTTTCTGTGACCTGAGCTCCTGCCCTGTCTGCCCCCATTGAGCCCCCACCCCGTCTGTTCCTCCCAACCTGGCCTCTCCTGCCCCTGGGGCCCCCATCTGTCCCTGTCTTCTCCCAGCTTCTCTTATCACCCCCTCCTCCCCCCATTCTCTGGGATCTTCAAATTCTCTCTCTTCATGCCTAGCGTTACAATTTCCCCTGTAGACACATGATCCTTTCTCTACAGCCTCAAAAATTCTGCCCTCAATCCTGCTACCCACTCTTTTGATCCCTCCTCAAGAGGGCATGGCACCCCACTCCAATACTCTTGCCTGGAAAATCCCATGGACAGAGGAGCCTGGTAGGCTACGGTCCACGGGGTCTCAAAGAGTCAGACATGACTGAGTGACTTCACTTTGACTTTTCACTTTCATGCATTGGAGAGGGAAATGGCAACCCACTCCAGTATTCTTGCCTGGAGAATCCCAGGGACAGAGGAGCCTGGTGGGCTGCCGTCTGTGGGGTTGCACAGAGTTGGACACGACTGAAGCGACTCAGCAGCAGCAGCAAGAGGGCTGTACTGGCTGCTTTGTTTCTTGATTGCTGACACTCTGACTCTCCCATTTCAAAACATCCTACCCTCTGCCTCCCCAAATAGCAGCAGAGAGATCCCTTAAAAACATACTAAATCACATTATTATTCTGTGCATGGCCCTACGTCTTACTCAAGGGGAAAAAAAAAAACAGTCCTTTAACTGCCCTGCAAAGCCCTACATGGTGTACATGGTGGGGTCTTCCACTACCTGTCTGCTACCTCTCACCTTTGTCACTGTGTTCCAGCGCACACCTGGAGGTATTTATCCTTGCTGTTTCCTCTGCCTGGCATGCCTTTCCCTCAGATATCTACTTGTCTGGTTCCTTTACTTCCTGCAGGTCTTTATTTAAATATCACTCCTCCAGGAAGCCTTCCCTGACCACCTTGTACGAACAGCAACACCAGGCACTTCTCCATACTCATCACCTTCTGACATTATATAAACTTACTTATTTGTTAATTGTATGCCTCCTTAGATTAGGATGTGAGCCTCACAGGGACAAGGACTTTGTCTAGTTTACCATTGCTACCCCCACCACCTGTCATGGAGTAGCCACTCAATAATAAAGAATGGTGAAAGGGGGAGTGAGGGCATGTGGAAGGGGCTACGTAGGGATCTTGGGCATGAGGGGAGTAGAGGAGGGCAAAGTTCTGTGGGGAATAATGTCAGATGGGTAGAGTCATTGAGCCACAAGGTTGGGCCACACAAGCGCCGGGGGCTCCCCACCGGTAGGTGAGGATGGCAGGGGCCTGGGAAGAGAGGCAGACTAAAGATGGAAGAGGGCTGGGCTAGGGAAGAGATGTCCTCCTGATGCAGAACCTGTCCTCCCCTGGTGACCAGGCCCCCTGGGTGGTGGAGGGCAGCCGTCCACCAGCAGGCTGGCCACTGAAGGGTGAGGTGGAGTTCCGAAATTATTCCGTGCGCTACCGGCCAGGCCTGGAGCTGGTGTTGAAGGACCTGAGTCTGCGAGTGCATGGTGGCGAGAAGGTGCGTGTGGGGTGGGTTCGTGCCTGGGGAATGTGGGTCTGTGGGATGGCAGGTACCCAGCCTAGAGGTCTGCTTAGCCTCCCAAGGGAGTCCTGGAGACAGACCCACCAACTCCCCAGCCTTTGCCTGACAGCCTCCTACCCGCTCCAGGTGGGGATCGTGGGCCGCACTGGGGCTGGCAAATCGTCCATGACCCTCTGCCTGTTCCGCATCCTGGAGGCGGCTGAGGGCGAAATCTACATCGATGGGCTCAATGTGGCCGACATTGGGCTCCATGACCTGCGTTCTAAGCTGACCATCATCCCCCAGGTACCAGTCTGGCTTTGTTTGGTCACACTGACCAGTGACCCTGGGGGCAGGCTCCACGCTTGTCCTGTAGCTTGAGGTTCAAGACCGGGACCTCTGTCTGGGAAGCTGGGGAGCAGGACAGCAGGAGCAGAGCGACCACCTGTCATGGGTCTGGAAGGGACAGATGTATCCTGCTCAATATCACCCTGTCCTCTGACCTAGACCAACAGAACCACAGACTCTTCCATATGGCCCATGCCAGAGGTGTTCTATCCTGCTCTCCTGGTTTCACAGCTCTGAATTACGTTTCACTTTTTCTGGCTTCCCTGGAGTATTTTTCTGCCGACTGGACAATTTGGAGTCAGATTAGTGGCTCAAGGTTTCTACTTTAGCGGAGGACTTCGGGTTGGCAAAGCTGAGGTTTATCACGTCTCCACAGGCATTTTTCTATCTTCTTGGCCATTGCCTCCCTCCTGGAGGGTTGGGGACAGAGTGAAAATGCCGCCACCTCAATCCCTTTCTTGTTCCCTGGCCTCGGGGCCCATGGCTCCCTATGGGGCCTGAGCTGCCTCCCTCTGAGGACTTGCTTTGTCCCCAGGACCCCATCTTGTTCTCGGGGACCCTGCGCATGAACCTGGACCCCTTTGGCTGTTACTCAGAGGAAGACATGTGGCAAGCTTTGGAGCTGTCCCACCTGCACACATTTGTGAGCTGCCAGCCCGCAGGCCTGGACTTCCAGTGCTCCGAGGGTGGGGAGAACCTCAGGTAAGAGCTGGGAGTGGGGGGTCAGGAATAGCACTCCGCTGCACTAGAGGGTCCAGCATCAAACGACACCAGGCCAGCCCTCTCCTGCCCCCCACTCCCATCTTGCTGGGGTTCAGTCACTAAATCGTGTCGGACTCTGCAACCCCACTGACTGCAGCACATAAGGCTTCCCTGTCCTTCACTATCTCCCTGAGTTTGCTCAAATTCATGTCCATTGAATCGGCGATGCCATCCAACCATCTCATCCTCTGTCACCCCCTTCTCTTCCTGCCCTCAGTCTGTCCCAGCATCAGGGTCTTTTCCAGAAAATTGGTTCTTCACATCAGGTGGCCAAAGTATTGGAGCTTCAGCTTCACCACCAGTCCTTCTAGTGACTACTCAGGGTTGATTTCCTTTAGGATTAACTGGTTTGGTCTCCTTGCTGTCCAAAGGACTCAAAAGAGTTTTCTCCAGCACCAGGATTCCAAAGTATCAATTCTTCAGCACTCAGCCTTATCTAGGGTCCAACTCTCACCTCTGTATATGACTACTGGAAAAACCATAGCTTTGATTATATGGACCTTTATCAGCAAAGTGACGTCTCTGCTTTTTAATATGCTGTCTAGGTTTGTCATAGCTTTTCTTCCAAAGAACAAGCATCTTTTAATTTCATGGCTGCAGTCACTGTCTACAGTGATTTTGGAGTCCGAGAAAATAAAATCTGCCGCTATTTCCATTTTTTCCCCATCTATCTGCCATGAAGTGATGGAACTGGATGCCATGATATTCATTTTTTGAATGTTGAATTTTAAGCCAGCTTTTTCATTCTCCTCTTTCACCTTCAACAAGAGCCTCTTTAGTTCCTCCTCACTTTATGCCATTAGAGTGGTATCACATGCATATCTGAGGTTGTTGGTATTTCTCCCGGCAATCTTGCTTCCAGCTTGTGAGTCATGCAGCCCAGCACTTTGCATGATGTACTCTGCATATAAGTTAAATAAGCAGGGTGACAATATACAGTCTTAACATACTTCTTTCCCAATTTGGAAATTTGGAACCAGTCCATTGTTCCATGACCAGTTCTGTTGCTTCTTGTCCTGCATACAGGTTTCTCAACACAGGTAAGGTGATCTGGTATTCCTATCTCTTTAAGAATTTTCCACAGTTTGTTGTGATCCACACAGTTAAAGGGTTTAGCATAGTCAATGAAGCAGAAGTGGATTTTTTTTTAAATTCCCTTGCATTTTCTATGACCCAACCAGTGTTGACAATTTGATCTCTGGTTCCTCTGCCTTTTCTAAATCCAGATTGTACATCTGGAATTTCTCAGTTCATATACTGTTGAAGCCTAGCTTTAAGGATTTTGAGCATTACCTTGCTAGCACATGAAATGAGTGCAACTGTACCATAGTTTGAGCATTCTTTGGCATTGCCCATCTTTGGGATTGGAAGGAAAACAACTTTTCCAGTCCTGTGGCCACTACTGAGTTTTCCAAATTGGCTGGCAAGTTTAGTACAGCACTTCCACAGCATCATCTTTTAGGATTTGAAATAGCTTAGCTGGAATTCCATCACCTCCACTAGCTTTGTAGTGATGCTTCCTAAGGCCCACTTGACTTCACACTCCAGGATGTCTGGCTCTAGGTGGGTGAGAAAGTGTATCTTTCCCTTTGTCCTTCACCTTTCACTTCTTTTCTCAGCTGTTTGTACAGCCTCCTCAGACAACCACTTTGCCTCTTTTTGTGTTTCTTTTTCTTGGGGATGGTTTTGGTCATTGCCTCCTGTATACTGTTACTAACTTCCGTCCACAGTTCATTCTGTCTACCAGATCTAATCCCTTGACTCTGTTTGCCACATCCACTGTACAATCATAAGGGATTTGATTTAAGGCATATTTGAATGGCCTAGTGATTTGAACTCAGGGGGCACTCTACTGTATTGAGCATATCTGTGTGCCAGGCTTCTCACTGACTCCTCGCACAAGCCCCAGAGAGAGTGAGCTAGGGCCAGAGGCGCACAGCTGGGAGGAGACATGCCTGGGCTTTCAGCTAGGTCTGGGAGACTCCAAGGCCCCAGTCAGTTTCCTCTTGTGAGGTTGTCAGTGCTATGCTTGGCCTGATGAGGGGGCTGTGGACCGAACCTGTTGAGAAGACCAGAGGAAACATACAGAACTTTAGGGAAGTCTTTTATTTTTTCCGAGTTGGATGCAATTTTGTCTCTGGTTTAGAAGTGGGCAAAGTGAGCTCTCCAGGCCTTTCTTTGCTTCCTTATAGCCCCAGATTTTATATCTCCAGCCACTGGGTCATATATCAAAGAGTCAGTCACTTCTCCTTGAGTTTAAAAGCTTGAGATACATGTGCCTGTGTTAGCTGTGTGGTTTGGGGCAAGTTGCTTAACCTCTCTGTGCCTTCGTTTTCTTAACTCTAAGAGGAGTATGGGACAACAGTTCCATTCCTTTAGCACCATGCCGCCTAACAGCCACACTGAAAACAGAAACGGGTGAAATAAATTTTGGAATTATGTATTTTATTTAGCCCAAAATATCTAAAATATTATCACTTCAACCTGTAATTGATATAAAAGCTATTATGGCTATCTTGCATTTTTTCATATTAAGTATAAAATCCTGTGTGTATTTTTACACTTACAGCACTTTCACTTTTCACTTCCATGCATTGGAGAAGGCAATGGCAACCCACTCCAGTGTTCTTGCCTGGAGAATCCCAGGGACGGGCGAGCCTGGTGGGCTGCCGTTTATGAGTTCAGAGTTGGACACGACTGAAGCAACTTAGCAGCAGCTGCAGCACATCTCGATTCAGATTTGCCCCATTTCAGGTAGCCCACAGGCCTGTGTGGCTAGTGGCCGTCGTTTGGACAGGGCGGTTTTATGGGTTTTGGGATGAAATGGAAACCATGTAGACTGGATACACTCCTGAGAAATTTCGCTATCCTTATTATTCTACTCAGTCCATACCTGAGTGGACTCTTTCCAAACAAAATAAAAACAAAAACTTGTACATTTCAGTTCAGTTCAATCTCTCAGTCATGTCCAACTCTTTGTGATCCCATGAGTCGCAGCACGCCAGGCCTCCCTGTCCATCACCGTCTCCCGGACTTTACTCAAACTCGTGTCCATTGAGTCGGTGATTCCATCCAACCATCTCGTCCTCTGTCGTCCCCTTCTCCTCCTGCGTACTATCTTTCCCAGCATCAGGGTCTTTTCAAATGAGTCAGTTCTCTGCATCAGGTGGCCAAAGTACTGGAGTTTCAGCTTCAACATCAGTCCTTCCAATGAACATTCAGGACTAATTTTCTTTAGGATGGACCAGCTGGATCTCCTTGCTGTCCAAGGAACTCTCAAGAGTCTTTTCCAACACCACAGTTCAAAAGCATCAATTCTTTGGCGCTCAGCTTTCTTTATATTCCAACTCTCACATCCATACATGAATACTGGAAAAACTTAATAGTGTTCAAGGCACGTTAGCCTCCACTATCTCCTTTAATCTTTACTGCAGTCCTGTGGGCTAGAAATAAGGCTCCAAAGTATAAAACGATTTGCCCAAAGCCACTTAGCTAGCAAGGGGTGGGGCAAGGACTCAGGGAAGTGGGAGTTTTTGCCCCAAGCCTTTACTTGCTGCATCATAGCCACTGGTGGGATGCCCCCATCTCCAGAGTCAGCCTTGTAAGAATGAATGTATCCAGTCCCTGGATCTCACTTACACAATCATGTTGAGGGTGGCTGGCAGACAAGCCTAGGCTACCAGACCCTATGCCCCATAGCTGTTTTTTGGCCCATTCTCCGATCCCTGCTTGCCATCAGCACGTCTCACCAGATCACCCCTCCATCCCCACATCAACCAGGACCTGAGGCAGAAATCCACTCCCCTCCTCCCTCCCTGAGCTTGTAGTCACTTTAAGCATAACCTGTATCCTGTGCCAGTCCCACCATAAATCAGCCCTAAATTCTATCTGGCAGCTCATTCTGCTGCCAAAACCTTCATTATTTGCGGGAACGGGCTGAAAGAGAGCCTGGTCTTCACTTGGGCTGGAGTGACTCACCCCTTTGGGAAGGGCTGAGGTATTTGTCCTTGGGTGTGGGGGTGCTGTAGCCTCTGCGGTTGGGAACACCGCCGTGCTTTGTTCATTAGCTCTGGCTTCCAAGGCAGGGGTTGAAGATATGCATTTCACCCCTCCTCCACCTCTTCAGTGACTAGACATGGGGAGCCCCCAGATCCTCCTCTGCCCTGCCCCTTCCGAGTTCCCACCATAGAGCCCTGATCTGTATTCCCTATGAGGGCAGGAGATGGCTGAATTGTGTGATCCTAGGCTCAGCAAGATAGCATGATGTATGCAAATACCAGGAGGAGTCATTTCAGTGTGTTATCACTAAGGTGTAAATGACTAATAGAGTGAAACAGAGAGGCATGGTGACACTAGCTAGAGTGAGAAGAGGGAAGAGAGCACAGAAAGAGGGAGCCGGGGGTGCCAGAGAGAGACTGGGAATTTCACAATGTTAAGTACTGGCTCTATCTCAAGGCCCCTCATTATCCCAGTGGTGTCCAGACCTCAACTCTGTGTTCCAGGAGTACTGGGCTACGGCAGAAATGGGAGAGGTTAGACAGAGAGCCAGCCCGAGGCTAATGAAAAGGAGTAGAGACAGAAACAGCTTGGGGAGTAAAGCCTGGGGGGCAGGTTGGGGGCACCCAGCTGGAGACTTCCTTGCTTTCCCTACTCCCAGTGTGGGCCAGCGGCAGCTCGTGTGCCTGGCCAGAGCCCTGCTTCGCAAGAGTCGAATCCTGGTTTTAGATGAGGCCACGGCCGCCATCGACCTGGAGACTGACGACCTCATCCAGGCCACCATCCGCACCCAGTTTGAGACCTGCACAGTGCTGACCATTGCACACAGGCTGAACACCATCATGGACTACACCAGGTAGGGCACTGGGACCCGAGCAGGCAGGGGCCAGGTTGGGTCTCCTGGGCCATGGCGAAGGGACAGGCAGATTATCTGGATATGTGGGTGTGGGAGCCTTAGGGGATTATCTACGGTATGGAAGGGGGATAACAGCATGGGTTACCTGGGCACTGGGTGCACAGTGATGGTTTCTGAGACACAAGGGACAATTTGGAGGTACCAAAATGTTGGGAACGGGCATGGTGGGGATCCCTGGAGCTCAGTTCACTCCCCCACCCCAGCCCTTAATGCTGAGATGAGGGGAACCAGATCCTTCATGCCAGATCCTGTCACTTCCTGAGCACCTTGCCCTTGCCGTCATTTGCTCCTCATTCCCACCCTGTGGGCGTAGAGACCAGGAAGCCACTGCCTCGGTGAGCTAGACACATCATCATGCAGAGTAGATGCTTTGTTGTGGGAAAGCAGAGGGCGGAGTCCCAAGCCTGGCTCTGCTGCTCTGTGACCTTGGGCAATTTGCAAAACCTTCATGAAACGGGCTCTTGAGGTTGTTGTAAGTAATCAATGAAATAAAGTATTAAAAGTGCAGGTGATCCTAGAATATGTTCATTTCCTCCCTAACCCCTTGTTGTCATTCTCCCTAGAACCAGCTTCTCAAAGAATTAGGGAAGAAGCCTTGCACTTGGTATCTCACAGCTTCCCTGGGGA
>SJYV01005751.1:779342-796372 GCA_006410875.1 Neotragus pygmaeus | reverse complement strand
TGTCCAACTTTTTGTGATCCCATGAGTCGCAGCACGCCAGGCCTCCCTGTCCATCACCGTCTCCCGGACTTTACTCAAACTCGTGTCCATTGAGTCGGTGATTCCATCCAACCATCTCGTCCTCTGTCGTCCCCTTCTCCTCCTGCGTACTATCTTTCCCAGCATCAGGGTCTTTTCAAATGAGTCAGTTCTCTGCATCAGGTGGCCAAAGTACTGGAGTTTCAGCTTCAACATCAGTCCTTCCAATGAACATTTAGGACTAATTTTCTTTAGGATGGACCAGCTGGATCTCCTTGCTGTCCAAGGAACTCTCAAGAGTCTTTTCCAACACCACAGTTCAAAAGCATCAATTCTTTGGCGCTCAGCTTTCTTTATATTCCAACTCTCACATCCATACATGAATACTGGAAAAACTTAATAGTGTTCAAGGCACGTTAGCCTCCACTATCTCCTTTAATCTTTACTGCAGTCCTGTGGGCTAGAAATGAGGCTCCAAAGTATAAAACGATTTGCCCAAAGCCACTTAGCTAGCAAGGGGTGGGGCAAGGACTCAGGGAAGTGGGAGTTTTTGCCCCAAGCCTTTACTTGCTGCATCATAGCCACTGGTGGGATGCCCCCATCTCCAGAGTCAGCCTTGTAAGAATGAATGTATCCAGTCCCTGGATCTCACTTACACAATCATGTTGAGGGTGGCTGGCAGACAAGCCTAGGCTACCAGACCCTATGCCCCATAGCTGTTTTTTGGCCCATTCTCCGATCCCTGCTTGCCATCAGCACGTCTCACCAGATCACCCCTCCATCCCCACATCAACCAGGACCTGAGGCAGAAATCCACTCCCCTCCTCCCTCCCTGAGCTTGTAGTCACTTTAAGCATAACCTGTATCCTGTGCCAGTCCCACCATAAATCAGCCCTAAATTCTATCTGGCAGCTCATTCTGCTGCCAAAACCTTCATTATTTGCGGGAACGGGCTGAAAGAGAGCCTGGTCTTCACTTGGGCTGGAGTGACTCACCCCTTTGGGAAGGGCTGAGGTATTTGTCCTTGGGTGTGGGGGTGCTGTAGCCTCTGCGGTTGGGAACACCGCCGTGCTTTGTTCATTAGCTCTGGCTTCCAAGGCAGGGGTTGAAGATATGCATTTCACCCCTCCTCCACCTCTTCAGTGACTAGACATGGGGAGCCCCCAGATCCTCCTCTGCCCTGCCCCTTCCGAGTTCCCACCATAGAGCCCTGATCTGTATTCCCTATGAGGGCAGGAGATGGCTGAATTGTGTGATCCTAGGCTCAGCAAGATAGCATGATGTATGCAAATACCAGGAGGAGTCATTTCAGTGTGTTATCACTAAGGTGTAAATGACTAATAGAGTGAAACAGAGAGGCATGGTGACACTAGCTAGAGTGAGAAGAGGGAAGAGAGCACAGAAAGAGGGAGCCGGGGGTGCCAGAGAGAGACTGGGAATTTCACAATGTTAAGTACTGGCTCTATCTCAAGGCCCCTCATTATCCCAGTGGTGTCCAGACCTCAACTCTGTGTTCCAGGAGTACTGGGCTACGGCAGAAATGGGAGAGGTTAGACAGAGAGCCAGCCCGAGGCTAATGAAAAGGAGTAGAGACAGAAACAGCTTGGGGAGTAAAGCCTGGGGGGCAGGTTGGGGGCACCCAGCTGGAGACTTCCTTGCTTTCCCTACTCCCAGTGTGGGCCAGCGGCAGCTCGTGTGCCTGGCCAGAGCCCTGCTTCGCAAGAGTCGAATCCTGGTTTTAGATGAGGCCACGGCCGCCATCGACCTGGAGACTGACGACCTCATCCAGGCCACCATCCGCACCCAGTTTGAGACCTGCACAGTGCTGACCATTGCACACAGGCTGAACACCATCATGGACTACACCAGGTAGGGCGCTGGGACCCGAGCAGGCAGGGGCCAGGTTGGGTCTCCTGGGCCATGGCGAAGGGACAGGCAGATTATCTGGATATGTGGGTGTGGGAGCCTTAGGGGATTATCTACGGTATGGAAGGGGGATAACAGCATGGGTTACCTGGGCACTGGGTGCACAGTGATGGTTTCTGAGACACAAGGGACAATTTGGAGGTACCAAAATGTTGGGAACGGGCATGGTGGGGATCCCTGGAGCTCAGTTCACTCCCCCACCCCAGCCCTTAATGCTGAGATGAGGGGAACCAGATCCTTCATGCCAGATCCTGTCACTTCCTGAGCACCTTGCCCTTGCCGTCATTTGCTCCTCATTCCCACCCTGTGGGCGTAGAGACCAGGAAGCCACTGCCTCGGTGAGCTAGACACATCATCATGCAGAGTAGATGCTTTGTTGTGGGAAAGCAGAGGGCGGAGTCCCAAGCCTGGCTCTGCTGCTCTGTGACCTTGGGCAATTTGCAAAACCTTCATGAAACGGGCTCTTGAGGTTGTTGTAAGTAATCAATGAAATAAAGTATTAAAAGTGCAGGTGATCCTAGAATATGTTCATTTCCTCCCTAACCCCTTGTTGTCATTCTCCCTAGAACCAGCTTCTCAAAGAATTAGGGAAGAAGCCTTGCACTTGGTATCTCACAGCTTCCCTGGGGACTCAGCTCATTCAGCCAAAAGGGAAAAAAATGTGACCTATTCTCTCACTGTGCCTAATGTCAAGGTGTGGCTCTGGAGGACAGGATAGGGGTTGGGGGACTCAGAAACCTGATGGAAGTGAGCTGGTACTGGACTGCCAGGCTAGCGCCCTTGGAGACACAGGAGCTCAGAGTGAGAAAGAGGCAGGAGGCTGCAAAGAATCTATGCTGAGGTAGTATGGTGGGAGTACCTCGACAAGGTTTCATTCCCAAAACAAACACCTGCAGGGTGTGGGGAGGTGGGGAAACACACGGACAGGGCAATGGGCAGACCTTGTCTCTCTCTCAAGAGTCCCCACACAGGTCCCAGGGGCTTGGAGACCAAGCTGAGAATGCCTGATGCTACTGTCTGTTCCAGCCCCACCATGTCCCCATTCTCCACTCCTATCCAAGACCCACTGGGAGAAGAGTGGGTAGAAAGGCTTGAGCCCCGGGTCCACACAAGGGAAAGGGCCAGACCAACAGGATCTCTTCCCAGGCCTAACTGAAAATGGTTTTCACCAGCAGCCCTGAGGGGCAAAACCCCAAATTGACCTTGGGGGTTGGCAGTTCAGTCATTTGAGTGGGTCAGGCAGAAATTAATGACAGAATCACGCTACTGAACATGTAATTAGAGCCTGCAGGAAGGAAGCAAGGGTCCACATGTGTAGGCAGAGGAGCCAGTCCATACAGGCAGCGGAGGAGCCAAGGGCCTGGGCTTAGAATCCTGCTCCTGCCTCGCCCTGGGAGGCAGCTTGTCGGCCCTGCACTAAAAGCACCTGTGTTTAGTTAGCAAGAGATTCTAAGCCCAGGCCCGGGCTTGAATTCTCGTCCTTTAGGGCACCAGCCAAGCCCTAAAGGATGAGTAAAAGTTGGGTAGCAAGGAGGAGATGCGATAGGGAGGGAGCTGGAAATTTCAGGAAAAGGCTGTAGCACATGCAAAGGCCTGGAGGTAAGAGGGCATGAGTAGAAAGGGAGAAGGGGCAGTAGAACCAAGGGGAGGGGAAGAAAGCTAGGCCTCACTCTGCTGCCCTGAGGACCATGGGAAAGCATTTAGTCCTCACCCCAAGAGCAAAGGGAAGCCACTGAAGTGAGGTGGGCAGTCGCCTAGACTTCAGTTTGGGCAATGGCTAGACAGTGATGTTCACAGACACACCTCTTCCCAAGGGGCTCTTCCAGGAGCGCCAAAAGGTGGGTCAACAACTGCATGCAGTCCAGGCCCTCCTACTGGGGAGCATCTCCTAGGACGTGGGGGAGCCCTTTCTGCTCCCGCCTCACCCTGGGAGCCAGCTTGTCAGCTCTGCACTAGGTGCACCGTGTTTAGTTGGCAAGAGAGCCTAAGCCCAGGTCCAGGTCTGACTATGTATGTGTGGGCGGTGGGGGCAGGGGGGAGATCCACCCATCAGCAGCGGCCAGATTTGTAGCCAGAATCCAGCATCAGGCCTCACTGCAGCCGTTCCTGCCGTGTGCCTTTGTGAGTCGGCACAAAGCAGATGAATGCATACAGGCCTGTGGCTCCCTGCGCACACTCCTGTGACCCTGGTGAGGGGAAGGGCTCATTACGGAAGGTTTTCAGAGCCCTGACTAGCAGAGATGAATAGGACCTTGTGTTTGATCCCGGAAACTGCCTCATCTGCCAGAACAGCAAATGGAGTGGCTAAAATAACCAGTCTTGCAAGTGTGCACATGTGGCATAGTGCTTGTGTTGGGTGGGTTGACTGAAGTGGAAGGGTTGGCATGTCACTGAGGGGTCTGAGCTGTACTCAGAAGGGAAGGGTTGGACCACGAAGCCAGATGTGAGCTGATGGAGACCTGATCACTTCTTTTCTTTGGCTAGGGTCCTGGTCCTGGACAAAGGGACGATAGTTGAATTTGATTCTCCAACCAACCTCATTGCAGCCAGAGGCATCTTCTATGGGATGGCTAGAGATGCTGGACTTGCCTAAAATATATTCCTGGTCTGTCTTCCTGGACATTCTTAAAGTTTTCATCATGAATGGAAAGGACACCAAACATGTCTACAGGATGGACTTGACGGCAAACGTTGGGGACATTTGATAGGTCTTTGTCCCTGCCAGGTGCCTTGTAGGATAACCATGCTAAATGCTTCAGGGAGGGGAGTGAGGGCCCAGAGGTGAGTGACATGCCCAAGGTCATTGCTAATATGAGGCAGAGCCCAGACTAGGCCCCAAGTCTCCTGATTCCCAATGTGGCATTATTTCCACACTGTACTGCTTATAATCATTTCAAGGGATGACCTCCCTACCCCCATTATTTTTGTATTTTCTAATCTGAAATGTTTTTGGTTTTGTTTTTAAATAAAGCTTTCTCCTCTTCGGACAGAAGACTGCCAGGTCAGACCATCCCTAGGAACTGAGTCCTATACTCATTAAAAATGGAGCACTGATGAAATAAAGCTATGTGTTAATAATACATACACTCCAGTGTAGCCTTTCTTTCTGTTCACAAGGTCTAGGGGCTAGGGCCTTTAGAGGAGGTGGAGAGGAAGGAGGGAGATGCAGAGGTAGCCTTTACACACATCTACATGGCTGGAATTATCTGAAAACTTCAGACCCAAGAGCTTTTGGCTGGAAATACTGCCTTCACGGCCAAAACTCACTGGGTAATTGCCAGTAGTTCCTGTTCTGCTGTGTAGAGGCTGTAAAAAGGTGAGCAATAAAGCCCCTGATATCTGACCTGAGGCCTCTTGAGAAAGCTGCTGTGAACACCTCCACGTTTATGTCATCCCTCAGACCACTGCGCCTGCTTCTCTAGGGGATAAGTGCATGGCACTCTATCTCCTTGCCCCTTTAGCATTCTGTTCCAGACAGGTCCCCATAAGCCATGAGGTCTCCAAGTCATTCATCTTCCTCACTCTGGCTGAAGCTGACTGTGGGAGCAGAGAGCAGCCCCGGGCCTACCCCCCGTTTTGAACGTCCCAGGCTGGTAAATGAGATGAGGGGGTAACTTGCTTTTCTGAACAAGCCAATGAAATGTTTATTTTTCTGCAGGTCAGAATTTACCTGGCACACGGCCTTCAAGTCTTCTGGTCTCCTCTTTTACTTCTTCAACTTTTATTCTTGGTATAATGTGACTGGTTATGGATGATGTTTTTCTCCCCTCCATCCTAAATGGTTTGCAATAGGTATGGAGATGGCTCCTTTGATCTGATTTTTCTATATGTGTTGGGCCGGCCTGTGCTGCAGGACTATTTGTTAAAGGTTAATCACATTTTTGGGGCTGGCCGTTTCTGCCCAGGATGTTTATGAGTGTACAGAGGAAGACTTCCATCCTTGTGATAAAGCAAGTATAAAAGCACCAAGGCCCAAATTATTCTGCTTCTCCTTGGAGCTAAGAAAAGGTCTTTGCTATGCTTCCTGATTTATCAGGCCAATTTGGCATGACGTATGCTTTGTGAGGCTCTGGCTGCCCCAAACCAACAGAAATGCAGATTCATTCGGCATCATTCTCAGCTAAAGGTCTGAAAGTGTAAGGCTGTATTTCCTTTCCTATCTTGGAAGTTTGCCTCTGAGCTCACTGAGACCCTGACAGGTGCTGACAGACCAAAGGAGAGACTCAGTTGTGTAAAGTAAACAGGATAATAAAAAAATGTGGTTAATAGAGGATGGCCTCCATCTAGCAGGCTCAGCTACTCTGGGGAAATGAAGCTGACTGCTGTGAACTTAAAGGAAAGACACCGCACAAAATATCTGTCTCTGGTACCACTAAGCGCCAGACTTAAGCGCCACCACGGCAGTAGGATGGAGGAGGCTCAGGTGGGGACCAGTTCCTTCTGTTCTTGAGCCAGAAGAGTTTTGTCCCTGAAACTGTTCAACAATTTGAACCCCCTATGATTAGAAGTACAGAGCTGTTTAGGAGGACAAAGTTAAAGAGTAGGGGCTTAGTCAGTTAATATTTAATTTTAATAATACTTATTATGCTTGAACAGTCAGCAGTGCACAAAGTGAATATTTACACACAGTGTGAACACATGCTTTAAGTATGCAGTACAGAAGGCAGGGCGAATTCACAATTAACAAAGCTAAAAAAAAATCCTTGTTATAAATTACACAAAACATATAAAAATATTTCTCTGAATGCATAGATTAAGACTTTAAACTCACCTACCAGCAACTGTGCAGTCTAACTCCACTGCCATACTCAAAGGGTCAGTTGACCACAGAGGACATTATAAGAAAGATGCAGTGCAGGGCCCATCTCTCACTTGTAACTTCCTCAGCCTCCGTTTCTAAGCCCAGGAAATACCCTGGAGCTACTCCTCTGTAGGCCACCTCCCAGCCAGGGACCTCCACTGCTTCTGAGAATCTCTAACTGATCTGGATGGCTGGCAGAGTACCAACCCCAGTGATTTAGACACATGAATTAATACTGAATTTATTTGTTCCAAGATAAAACTAGCCTTAATTGTATCAGTAAATTGTAACTTTTTTCAAAGGTATAGGGAAAAAAAGGTTAATATTTCTAGCTTCTGCCTGGTTGAAACACAAAGGAAGTTTCTTTGAAGTATTTCAGAGAAAGGGAGTAAGAAGTAACCTTTACCCTGCTAGACAAACGCTGCACAAAGTGGGTAACTCACCATCAGTAATTAGTGTATTACAATTAAGTCACTGAACAGAGTGACTCCCAGTCACAAAGTTGGCCTTGAAAACACCTCAACCTCAGCTCAGCATTTAGGCAGCAGCAGGAGGCCATTATCTTAGCACAACACTCTTCCACTGACATCTTCTGCACCTTCTCTCTCAATCTCTCTCAATCGTACTGTTCCAATAAAATTAACCCAGTTAGGAAGTTAAGTTTCTTTGGAAACTATAGGCACTGTGGGGAGAAAGCTTCTTAAGACAGCAGGGATGCTCTTCAACAGCTGGCTTCAAAACCCTGCTCTCTTGTTTGTCCAAGTATGCTCATTCTTATTTCTAAAGGTAAGCTATTTAGTTCAACAAGACAGTGGCTTTTCTTTTTAACATTAATGACAGTGAAGGGAAGGAAAAGAACCCTTAAACGCATTTTTTACAAAAATTCTTATGCCATGCTCAAGAGTTTAATCAGGTGTTTGTTTCCAGAACAAAGCCTGGTAGACTCACATTGACTTTGTTAAGTAGGTTAGTGATGGTTGTGGGGGATCCCTAAGATTAAACAACTTGTTTACAAAAGCAACAGATTTCAGAGTTGTGTAAAAATCTTAATAATTTCAAAATAATCTTTATCTTTGATACAAAAATAAAGATGCTAACTCCTTTAGTTCAATTTCCCACAATAACCTTTAAAATAGCAACAGATTCTGTCCGGAAAATTGCTTTTCATTTCTTGTGGAAAATGAAAGTGGAGAACATGGACCAGCAATGTTTGTGCTCGTCTCTTTCAGTGAAATTAAACAGAAACGCGAAGACAGAATTGCTTCAGTTTAAAAAAAGAAAAATAGCGGTTGCTCTTTTAGAAAGCATCAGAGAGCCCTCTAGCGACCACAATGGGGAGTTAATGCAGAGATGATTACAAGCAATGGCTAGAGACGGATGTCTCGAGCGTGTACAATGGAAAAGGTGGGGGGAGGGGAGGCTCTTTTGGTTAACAGCGTATTTACATTAGGTAACTGTATTCTTAAATGCTTTTAACCTGAGTAACATTTATAAATATGCTATGTGCAACCTCACAGCCACAAGTCACACCAAAATTCCTGTGTCCAGCACCTGCGCTTCCCGTTGTCCTCTCTAGTCAGTTCACATTTCAGGAGAGTCGTGAGCATGCAACACCGAGGGAAGTGCGTCCTGGCCCTTCAGCTGCGCTGTCAACAGGCCAGAAGCAGGCTCTGCTTTCTCTCAGCCTCTTGCCTAGGCAACTCGCTTACATACACAGAAAACACACCCTCGGCTTCTGTCTCTCCAGGGCACTTCTCAGCTGTTCACAGCTTCAAGCAATAGGTTTGTTGTGCACCAAGAGGCTTGGAAGAGTGGCACCGCTGCTGGGGGGTCAGGGGCTTCCTACCTTGGCAGAACGATGTTAGTGTATACTACGAAGTGGCATCGGGGCCCTCCTTGGGCATCCAAGACATTGAGATCAATGGCTTGTCCTTGGCCCAGAGGTGATGCACACTGTCACAGTACTCAGTAATAGAAGTTCCTGCTGCATTAGTAAGTCAGTTTTGAAGCTCTCCTATTGTAGCAAGGCCTTTCAGTCAGTGAGGATGCAGCATTTCTGAAGAGAAAATTATTTTCACTTATCATTAAAACCAGTTCCAGCTCTTGAAAATCTTGGAGTCGAGCAACATCTTTGTCCTGAAACAAAAATAGGTTAAATAGATTAAGAGGAGCCACTTGTCTCTATGGCTCTGGTGTTCTGTACTGAAACCAGTGACAGGGTAGGAAAATCCCCAGGAGCATGAACTGGGTTAAAACGTAGAAGCCCTCAATAGCAGCTGTTCTCCAAGACGAGCACACCATGAAGAGTAGCGCAGGGGTGTTTTCCTCAGGTGCCCTGAGAAGCCAGAAGCCTGACGTTCAGGGAACCCAGGGATGGTGGGAGGGTCACACATGTGCCTATATGGATGTGCCCTGTAATTAAGCCTGGTTCTTCTGTTACAAAGCACAGGGAACATCTGATAGTATACGAAGGTACTTTACAGATCACTACAGAGAAACAACTAAAAATAGGTACATGTGAATGGTAATTCAGAACATTCTCTCTGGTATCCTACAACTTTTATAAATGCTGGTATCTCCATAGGCCCAATAAAGGAAAGAAAGCTCAATGGAAGACCACCCTTTGCTCTTTTTCTATTCTTTTCTCGTTTCTTTAACTATGACTCACATACCCCAAGAAGAAAGTACATATTTTCCAAATGGAAAAATCAACCACCTAACAGACCTTTCTTACCTTTCTTACCAGAGTATTGGGTAACTTTCTGATCTTCTCCACTTGATCAGGATTAACACCCAGCTCACAGCAACTCACTCTGAGCAGCTCTTGGTAGGTGAGCTCCTGTCGGTCTAGTTCAATTTCAATGAAATCATTTTCTCTAAGAGATGGGTTCTGAATCCTCACCTTGAGTACCAGCTCTAGGGAAAAGGGGAAGAAGCGTTAATGAATCATTGTGGCATAGTTAGCTGATGCAATTTAAAATCTTTTCCAGAAGATGGTTACTGTTAATCATGCCCTGTGCTGAAGACCTACGCCACCCAACAAGAAAACCAAGCACAATCAGTGCAGTTTGCTCAGGCTCAATTCTGGCTCTGTTGGTGCAGCTGCCTGCATTGTCCTCCTATATCCACCACTGTGGTTCATAAAGTAAATGAACTTTTTTACTTTATGCAGCAGAAGGAAATAGTGGACAACCATCTCAACTGTACAGATGGATAATTTACTTCTGCTACTGGAGCTAAGCAGGTAAAGTCTTGAGAATGGGTTTGGGTATCAAACTACACATAAGCAGGGTATGGGGAAGAGAAAAGAAAAGGCAGCATGGGAAAGATATGGTACAAGAGTTCCTCTACAAAGATATAACAATTGTGGATCTAAAGATATTTATGAGATGTGAAAATCCTTGCAATAAACACAGTACAAGAGCAAAAAGATAAGCTACTAATAAAAATGGAGTTTAACTATGATTTAAATGCCTTACTTTAATAAGGGAAGAATCTTGGCTTTGGGAGTAAACAAAGACCATTATTCTTGGGTCTGGGATCTAAACAGTCTGCCCCTAAATTCTGAGCCTGGCTGCAAAGCAGGCTGCAGCTAAGCACACATGTGCTTTTGGTAGTTCTGGTTGCTCTTTACATGGCATCCCTGGGCCACGGTTATCAGCACCTAGAGTAACAGGTCCTCAGAAACAGAAAGAAGGCAGTTACTTATAAGGAAAAAGGTAAGACTAGACCATACCCTGTGGTGTCTGACTAGAACTGGAGGTATTAACATAAACTTAAGAGTGTTTAATATTTTAAATTATAAACAGATACAGCAATATAGAAAAAAGTAAATATGTGTGTGTGTTTGCTTGCCTTTTAACTTCACTAAACCTCTCAGGCTAGCGTGAAGCTTGATATCCAGGAAGTATATGTTTTCATTTTCTATTTTTCATCTAAAATATCAATGGAGAGTTTGTTGCTTTTGTCATAAATTGTGGGAGCTGCTTTCAACTCTCTTTTTTTGTGACCTTTTGAACCTTGAATGACTGTGGTATGAATGGGTATATCCCTCATCTATCCTGTACTAGATGTGTGACTCTGGACAAATTACCTGTCTCTTTGTGCCTAACTTTATCCATTTCTAAAATGTACTAATGGAAACGCTACGGTGGCCCAGTAGTTAGGACTCGTTGCTCTCACTGCCAAGGCCTAGGGCCAACCCTTGGTTGGGGAACTAAGATCCCGCAAGTCGTGGCACAGCCAAAAAAAGTAAATAAAAAATAAAATGTACAAAATAATGCAAGTCTTTTTACAAGTCTGTTGTAACAATTAAATGAGAACGCAGAATACTCTGAAGTTATGACGTTTGGTTCATAAAAAAATCTTCCTGGTGAATCTTTCATTATCCAATCCTTCTTTACTGTTTGCTTGCTTTTTTCTTTCTTTTCTAACTGTCCTCTGAATGACCTTAGAAGAAATGATACAGTAGTAGCATGAGCATATCTAGTGTTCACATTCTGGTTTCTGAATACCATTCTGCACCAAGAAAAACCAGGGCTCCTTGGAGAAATGCCGGATTCTGAGGCTGGGGCAGGGAAGCTGCACTAGGGGGCCTGAAACATCTTGCTGCACCACAAAGGAAATGAGCTAAGAATAACGAAGGCATCCAAGAGACACAGGCTCCAAAGGGGCTCCCTCTGGGTCAGTCTGGCATAATTTGAACATCAAAATAAGGATACTAATGAATTATCATCCAATAAATAATAACCTATGCATTTTCTACTGCTGTAAATGGCGGAGAAGGGAAAGCCCTTCTTTATAGGAGAATACTGCTCATTAGGGCTTCCCTGGTGGCTGAGGTTAAAGCGTCTGCCTCCAGTGTNTAAGGATACTAATGAATTATCATCCAATAAATAATAACCTATGCATTTTCTACTGCTGTAAATGGCGGAGAAGGGAAAGCCCTTCTTTATAGGAGAATACTGCTCATTAGGGCTTCCCTGGTGGCTGAGGTTAAAGCGTCTGCCTCCAGTGTAGGAGACCCAGGTTCAATTCCTGGGTTGAGAAGATCCCCTGGAGAAGGAAATGGTAACCCACTCCAGTATTCTTGCCTGGAGAATCCCATGGATGGAGAAGCCTGGTGGGTTACAGTCCACGGGGTTGCAAAGAGTCAGACACAACTGAGCAACTTCACTTTCACTGCTCATTAAAGCAGAGAAAAAAATGAAAACATACTCTGCAACAGAACTGACCTGGACTCTTTAAAAATCTGAAGGCCAAAAGGATAGTTAAAGGTTGAGGAAATGCTCTAGATTAAAGGAGACTATTCTAACATGACAGCCTTATACAAACAGAGCAGGCAGGAGTGGAGGGAGTAAAAATAGCTACAAAAGACATTGCTAAATAGCTCATAAAATTTAAATACAAACAGTGGATTAAAGAATAGTACTACATCAAGGTTATATTTTCTAAATCTGATCGTTGTATTGTGATTATGTAAGAGACTATCTTTGTTCTTGGGGCTTCCCAAGTGGCTCATTGGTAAAGAATGTGCCTGCTGATGCAGGAGACGCAGGTTTGATCCCTGGGTCGAGAAGATTCCCTGGAGTAGGAAATGGCAACCCACTCCAGTATTCTTGCCTGGAAAATCCCATGGACAGAGGAGTCTGGTGGGCTCAGTTCCTAGGGACACAAAGCGTCAGACTCAACTGAGCACACATCTTTGATCTCAGGGAAAAAAACACGTAAATAGTTCTGGGTAAAGGGGCAAAAAATAATTTGTAAATCTCATTAAAGAGTTCCTTTTACTAGTCTTGCAATTTTCTGTAAGGTTGTAATTATACTCAAAATTGCAGCTGAAGATGGAGAAGCTCTATACAGTCGGCAAAACTGAGACCTGGAGCTCACTGTGGCTCAGATCATGAGCTCCTTATTGCAAAACTCAGACGTAAATTAAGTAGGGAAAATCACTAGGCCATTCATGTATGCTGCTGCTGCTGCTAAGTTGCTTCAGTCATGTCCGACTCTGTGCGACCCCACAGACGGAAGCCCACCAGGCTCCCCCATCCCCAGGATTCTCCAGGCAAGAACACTGGAGTGTGTTGCCATTTCCTTCTCCAATGCATTAAAGTGAAAAGCGAAAGTGAAGTCGCTCAGTCGTGTCTGACTCTTAGAGACCCCATGGGCTGTAGCCTACCAGGCTCCTCTGTCTGTGGGATTTTCCAGGCAAGAGTACTGGAGTGGGGTGTCATTGCCTTCTCCGCATTCAGGTATGACCTAACTCAAATCTCTTATACACAGTGGAAGTGACAAACAGATTCAAAGGGATTAGATCTGATAGAGTGCCTGAAGAACTATGGATGGAGGTTGGTAACATTGTACAGGAGGCAGTGACCAAAACCATCCCAAAGAAAAAGAAACACAAGAAGGCAAAGTGGTTGTCTGAGGAGGCCTTACAAATAGCTGATTAAAAAAAGGGAAGTGAAAAGCAAAGGAGAAAGGGAAAGATATTTATACCCAACTGAATGCAGAGTTCCAAAGAATAACAAGGAGCGATAAAGCCTTCTTAAGTGAATATGCAAAGAAATAGAAGAAAACAATAGAATGGGAAAGATTAGAAATCTCCTTAAGAAAATCAGAAATACCAAGGGAACATTTCACGCAAAGATGGGCAAATAAAGGACAGAAACAGTAAGGACCTAACAGAGGCAGAAGAGATTAAGAAGAGGTGGCAAAAATACACAGAGGAACTGTAGAAAATAGGTCTTAATGATCTGGATAACCACAATGGTGTGGTCACTCACCTAGAGTCAGACATCCTGGAATGTGAAGTCAAGTGAGCCTTAGGAGCATTACTATGAACAAAGCTAGGGAAGGGGATGGAATTCCAGCTGAGCTATTTCAAATCCTGAAAACTCAGTAGTGGCCACAGGACTGGAAAAAGTCAGTTTTTATTCCAATCCCAAAGAATGGCAATGCCAAAGAATGTTCAAACTACTGTACAATTGTGCTTATTTCACATGCTAGCAAGGTAATACTCAGAATGTTCAAACTACTGCACAATTTGCTTGTTTCACATGCTAGCAAGGAAATACTCAAAATCCTTCAAGATAGGCTTCAACAGTGCGTGAACCGAGAACTTCCAGATGTACAAGCTGGATTTAGAAAAGGCAGAGGAACCAGAGATCAAATTGCTAACATCCACTGGATCACAGGAAAAGAAAGAGAATTCCAGAAAAACATCTACTTCTGCTTCATTGACTACACTAAAGCCTTTGACTGTGTGGATCACAATAAACTGCGGAAAATTCTGAAAGAGCTGGATATGAGACCACCTTACCTGCCTCCTGAGAAACCCGTATGCAGGATGAAGCAACAGAACTGGTCATGGAACAATGGACTGGTTCCAAACTGGGAAAGGAGTAAGTCAAGGCTCTATACTGTTACCCTGCTTATTTAACTTATACATAGAGTACATCATGCAAAATGCTGGGCTGGATGACTCACAAGCTGGGATCAAGACTGCCTGGAGAAACATCAATTACCTCAGATATGCAGATGATACCACCCTAATAGCAGAAAGTGAAGAGGAACTAAAGAGGCTCTTGATGAAGGTAAAGGAGGAGAGTTAAAAAGCTTGCTTAAAACTCAATATTAAAAAAAAAAACAAAACACACACACACACACAAAACTCAACATTCAGGAGTTCCCTGGTAGTCCACTGGCTAGGACTACAAACTCCCAGTGCAGGTGGCCTGCATTTGATCCCTGGTCAGGAAACTTGATCGCACATGCCAAAACTAAAGATCCTGCATGCCACAACTAAGACCCAGAACAGCCAAACACTTTTTTTAAAAAAGAAAAAAAACAAAAACAAAAACTCAACATTCAAAAAACAAAGATCATGGCATCCAGTCACATCACTTCAGGGTGAATACATGGGGAAGAAAAGAAACTGGCAAATTTTATTTTCTTGGGCTTCAAAATCACTGCAGACAGTGACTGCAGTCATAAAATTAAAAGATGCTTGCTCCTTGGAAGACAAGCTATGACCAACCTAGACAGCATATTAAAAAGCAGAGACATCACTTTTCCAGTAGTCATGTGTGGATCTGAGAGTTGGACCCTAAAGAAGGCTGAGCACCAAAGAACTGATACTTTGGAATTGTGGTGCTGGAGAAGATTCTTGAGAGTCCCTTGGACGGCAAGGGGATTAATCCAGTAAACCCTAAAGGAAATCAGTCATGAATATTCACTGGCAGGACCAATGCTGAAGCTGAAGCTCCAATACTTTGGCCATCTGCTGTGAAGAGCTGACTCACTGGAAAAGACCCTGATGCTGGGAAAGATTGAGGGCAGGTGAAGGGGGTGACAGAGGATGAGATGGTTGGATGGCATCACCAACTCAGTTGGTTATGAGTTTGAGCAAATTCCAAGAGATGGTGAAGGACATGGAAGCCCCGCAGTCCATGGGGTTGCAAAGAGTAGAACACGACTTATCAACTGAACAATACTCAAAATAGGTAAATCCTATCCCCACTCCTCAAAAAAATAGGAAGTAAAGAACTAGACCCCTAGACAACTTTGCCCTTTCCAGAGGCTACTTGCTGATGAGAGGTTACCTTGCATATTAAATGGAAATGCTCCAGTGAAGAAAAATGGCTGGAATGCTGGCGCTGGTCCTGTGTATGTCCCATTTTGAGGCTCCAGAGACATTGGTGGCTTGGACGGGACAGTAGAGAACAGGGATCGAGTCTGACTCACTGGTGGCTGACAAACAGGACCCGGTTTTGTGCTTTCTGGTGTTCTAAGTATGGCAGAGGGGGCAGACACATCCCCGTTCTGAACCAGTGCCAAAGAGGTGTGGTCCCGTGGAAAGGGCCCAAGCAGGGGAGGTTCCCCAGGGGGCAGCAACGGAGGAGAGCCATCTGCAGGGGGTGATGCAGGAGGTGTGGAGGGGCCCCCATTCTGTAGCTGGGCTGAAGCCTCTGATGCAGGTGTATAGATAAAAGGGAAGGCTGGCTTGGCCAAATAGTTGGGAACGAACGGCAGTTCTGACTCCTTCTTCAGCTGGGGGTGGTCATCGCTGTCACCATCATCATCTTCCACTTAAAAAGATGAAAACACAGAACACTTACATAGTCCTTTAAAAATGAGCAAATAAAGGGGCTTCCCTCGTGGTCCAGTGGTTAAGACTGTGCCTCCCAACGCAAGGGGTGCAGGTATGATCCCTGGTCAGGGAGCTAAGATCCCACATGCCTCTTAGCCAAAAAACCAAAACATAAAACAGAAGCAATACTGTAACAAAGTCAATAAAGACCTTAAAAGTGGGCCACATCAAAAAAACAAACAAACTTAAAAAAAAAAAAAAAGATTTCACACAAAAGAAATTAGCAAGAGTCTCCTGTGAAAGCTAGTGTCCTTTGGTATATAACAAATATTTTGGTCAATGTTTACTGCAGGTTTTTTGTTACCATTTCTATCTCCTTAAAGTTTACAGATTAAAAAACCCCAAACTTTATAATGTCTACCTTTCCAGAAACAGCATGGATAAATATCTTGGCACAGTAAGACTATCTTGTTTCTAGAAACAGACTGGCTATTTAGCATCAAGAATATATACAGGGGATATACATATATATTTAGATACATATATATATATAATTATGACTGATTCACATTGTTGTTGGCACAAACCAACAAAACATCTCAAAGCAATTATCCTCCAATTAAAAAAAAACTTTTTTTAAAGAATATATACAATGATACCATAAGTCTCAGTTTGACAAAATCCAGTTACCTCAAAAAGACTCACCTCCCATAATCTTCCTAATTTCTCTTCTTGATGTTAATTGGACAGGCATTTCTCCCTTTGTGGTAAGAATCTCTTTGTCAGCTCCTGATTTTAGTAAGTAAGAGACCACCTGACCATGATTGCGTTTACACGCCCAATGTAAACAGGTCCTATCCCCCAAAAAAGAAAAAACAGAGATTGAAAAAGTGGAGAGGTGATCTGGGATTTCAAGTTCTACACATCAGTAAATAAATAGACGCAAGCCTGTTAAGAGTTCAGCTAGAACTAGAAAATCAGACTTGTAATTTTAACTTTTTGGAAAGCAGATGATCGAAATATTTAATATGCTTAACATTTATTTTAAAATTTCATTTATGATCCTTGGAAAGAGCTAATTTATCCTAGAGGCTTTATTACAACGGCTTCCAGAAGGCTGGCTAGAAAACTCTAAAGCTACTGCTCAGTGTCCCTCATTGTATTTTCCCGGTGTCTTTTTTTTTTTTTTTTTTT
>SJYV01005751.1:744770-779243 GCA_006410875.1 Neotragus pygmaeus | reverse complement strand
AGAATAACCTAAATGATATCCACCTTAATGTGACAGAATTGGAGTAAAATCTAATCAGACAAAATTAGACTACAAGTACTAACGTGCCCTTACCGTTGGCTGTACAGACATTTTTAAAGTTGCCAGTGTTACTTTAATTGGACTGCCTTCATAATTCATCGCCTCTGCTTCAACAATGTGCAACTCATCCTTTGCTCCAGCCCCTAAACTGACCTGTAAAGACGAAAACAGAGCTTCAACTTTCCACAAGCCCCACAAACTAGTTGTTTTTAAAAGCAAACAATTATAACCTTTCATTATTACCACTGACCAGAGAAACTGACTTGGGCACAATGCTGTCTTCAAGTTTTATGTGACTAAGATTCAGTAAATCTAAACACAGAAAAACACATTTGATAACACAGATGTTTATGTCATAACGCATGCAAAGTATAAGTCACCTAACATTTATTAGACACTTACAAGTTAGATTGTAGGCTATAAGCTGTCTGTGGGGAACAAAGTAATATCTGTATCTATCACTCTCTTAAAAGGCTTTTTAATCCAACTGAAGAAGCGAAGTACACAAATAAGGAAAGCTGAACGGTGTGACTGGACTTTACAATTGCCAAGTGGTAAAGAGGCCAGGTTTCCTGTCACACATGTAGAAAATCAAGTATGTACCATTATTCAGAAAAACACTATTATAAAGTATTAAGCCACACTTAAGTAATAACAACTAAGAGGCTGAAATCAAGAAAGGTTATGCAATTTATTTTGAAAAGTTTAAGTACCGTTCTTAAAGATAACTGGTGCTCATTTTCATCATTATCCACCTTGAAGTGATAATCTCTGTCAGCCTTTAGTTCACAACCTGTAATTTAAGAACAAAACCAACTGTAACAAGGAGAAAAATAACACTGAAACTTCAGTGTGTGTAACTAAAGCATTAAACTTGTAAAGGAATTTTTACTATTCTAGCTACCAAAAAGGAAGAGGTACCACTCCCTGGATTTCTTGAACACAAGTTTATCAACATCAAATAACATCCATACAGAGTGTTATAGATTCCACTTTCCCCCTATACTATTTAATTCTCAATTACATAGTCTCAGAAATAGGATCAAAAATTTAGTAAAGCTGGAATTGAAACCCATCCTAACAATGTTGATAAAATCCCACTATTTTAAAAAGTTGATTACCTACCAAAATTCCCCAAAAAAGTGCCAACCAAACTTAGAAGTGGCAAGAGTTACCCAAACACCTACATCAACAGCTTGTATTTGTAGCAGAAAAACCACAAATGTAGAACTAAACTCCTTAGGGGTCAACATTCCACTTTTGAAGTGTCAGAAGTCATGTACAGTAAATTCTGCTCAGAAGTTAAAACATGGAAATATGTTAAGGGTATTTCTAATATAATTAACATAAAAATTGTGATAGAAATAGATCCGAAACTCTAGTTTTTCAAAATACTAAGAATAAAAGCCTTAACGTATATAGTGCATGTTACTACTACCATTCATGAATAGACAATTATCTGAAACACCATCAGAATTAAACTTTAAATAGTTCTATTTAATTACCATCTAATAGTTACTGGAAGAGACGCCTCAAAGCCTGACACAAGGAAATGGCTTCAACAATTAAGTTTAGCGAGACTGAAAAACCAAGAAAGACCCTTAGCATGGTACTGTGCGTGAGAGGGAAATCCCCCAAACCTTCCAAGTTTAACAGAAGGCTGCCTTCGCTAGTCTCCCTCTACCGCCCCAAATCATTTGTAATGCAATAGTTCTGGAAGCAAGGGTCGTCTAATTTTCCTTAAGCCGCTTCTAAGTTCAGAATCACATCTGTAAAGTGGGCGCGGTGAAATTAGAAAAAGGATTCTCTAAACGAGTACTACCAACACAGATGTTAAGCACTGAACAAAGACCTCCAGAATCCTGGCGCTACCAACCACTTCACCTAACATTTCCCGCCCACCAGCTTCAATTAAGCCCTGAGTCTCCAGGCTCGGGGGGTGACAAGACACCAGAAAGCCCCGGATGTAGCGCCCACACCCCCTCCTCCCAACCACGTGGCAACCACGTGCTCCCAGCGGTCGCGGCCTCCTCACGCCCTGCCGGGCCGCACCTCACCTCCCCGCGTAACCGGCCGAGGCAACGGGACCGAGTCTTGGCCCTACAGTCCGGATCCTGAGGCCCGATAACAACGCCATGCTCCATCCATCCTCTCGTTCAGAAAGGAGGCTCAGGCCTCGCAGTCCGAAACCACACAACCTCCTGCACCACCAAGCCGGAGGTCAGCATCAGGCACCCGCCCAGAATCAGAAGCCTACCAACTCACAAAGCCCTAAGAATAGCCGGAGTTCTACCATGGGCCCCAGCTAACGCCAAACTCTCAACCTGTCGCTCCCAAGTTACTTCAGGCCCTAGGCCCCGACCGCTCATGCTCCAGCCTTCAGGCCGCCCCTCCTTCCCACCCTCTCTCCATGCTGCAGGCTCGACTCTCCTGGATCCCCATCCCTCAGGCTGGAGGATCCTGGCAGCTCGCTTCCGACTCCCTCAGACCTCCAGCCTGCTTAGTTTTCTCCGCCAACCCAGGCCTCAACATGATTGCACTCCCCCATCAAAGCCTCCAGGCCCTTCGCGGCCTCGCTCCAACCCCCAGCAGTTACCGAAAAGATAGTTCTGGGGCCTCAAGGGGCTCATGTCCATGTCCATTGAATCCTCCATGGGTTGGCGNGTGTAATTTCAAAGCCCCCAAGAGAAACCGTTGGCTGTACAGACATTTTTAAAGTTGCCAGTGTTACTTTAATTGGACTGCCTTCATAATTCATCGCCTCTGCTTCAACAATGTGCAACTCATCCTTTGCTCCAGCCCCTAAACTGACCGTTCTTAAAGATAACTGGTGCTCATTTTCATCATTATCCACCTTGAAGTGATAATCTCTGTCAGCCTTTAGTTCACAACCGAAAAGATAGTTCTGGGGCCTCAAGGGGCTCATGTCCATGTCCATTGAATCCTCCATGGGTTGGCGGCACGCACTTATGTGGGAGAGAAGCCGGACGGAATTAAACGACTACTATTAGAACCAGCAGCCGCGCAGGACGGAATCATACCAGGGAAAAGCTCCCGGTGTCTTTAAAATATACTTTTACATGGCCATGTTTCTTTTAAGAGAATACCAAAACTTGCATGTGCATCAGATGTCACTTGAAGATGAAATATTATGAGGCTACTAACCATTTCTCATCTGCAGCTTGCTCTGCCACTAAAATTATTACTACAGCAGATTCCTGTCTGAATCTCAGTTACTCTTTTGCTTTTTACTCTTCTTTCCTTCACACATACACAAAAGGATTTCCATTTTTAAAAGTTCAATTCTCTAGTTCTCTCCAGAAGGCTACAAACATATTCTCATTTGCTTAAATACAATGCACTACACACATACTTTTAGTTCCTAAAGCATCTGAAAAATATACATCAACAGCCAAAATTTTTGAGAACTCTTCTGAAGTATTGATTCATTTAAGTAAAACTAATTGTTTACTATTGTATACTTAGGAAGGAATTATGCACCCTCTAAAAGAGCTATTATTTTAACACTGCACAGAAATAGGATTAGCATGCTGGCCAAAATTCCATCTTAACAGAGCTACTAAATTCATCCCCATGGAAGGAAAACACTTTTTCTCCCTTTGTTTTGAAATGTCCTCATTCACCAACTCTCTAATTGAACTGAGATAAGTATCTTCAGAGCTTTTAGACGAATATAAATATGGCAAAGAATAGAACATATGTTCAATAGTGGGGATTAGGTCACCCACTTGAGAAGTATAACTGTCTAGAGAGTACATTTGATTCCAGGAAAAAGCGGATTTACCCTGGGTACCTCAAGGTTTATGACGTACAGAAAGCCAGCTTGTCTGGCTGGCTATGAGCAAACTCCACTGATGTTTCAGAGTGATATTTGAAACTATTATTCATTAGAATCAGATTATCAAAAAGAAGAACCAGATTATCCGGGTGCCTTTAAAATGTACTTCATCATAAAAAAGAATTCCAATTTGGAGAAAATAAGAGAGACTTGATATGGACTTCTAAAATATAAGCACCATGAAGATAAGGACGTATCTGCCTGAATATACAGGTACTTAATTGATATTTGCTGAATAAGTGAACCAAGGACAAGGTGGACACTGCTTAGAGTAGAAGGATCCTGTATATTCTTGACTCTGGGCAAACTGTAGCTGAGAGTGTGTTTGTATATGGCTGTCTTGAACACTTGAAAAATGAGTAATTATAATGATAAGCAGTCAAAAATGAATAGAACATGATGAGAAAAGTATGTTCTGTTTTGGAAATAAAGTGCTCACTTGTAAGTAGCTAGTTGTAAGTAAGCCTGAGAGTGACGGAAGTAATATTCTGCCAGTGGATCTGAGACATTTTTGGACAAACCAACTGCTAAAGTATCACTACGTAAAGTGGGGCTAAGTCAACACAGCACATCCCCCACAGCCCTGTACCCTGAGTGATCATTTATAGTCCAGATCTGGGTGGCTCCAGACAGCCATAATTCACAGGCACTATAGCCAGGCAGTATTTTCAACTTCTTCATGAGCCATTGTACTTGTTTGCATGACACCTGAATTACAACTGATGTGGGAGCTCGATCTCTGAACTTCAACTCTTTAAGCTTTAAATCTGCAGTCAGAATATCCTATCAATGCTGGGAAGTACTGATATTTCAGACCAGAAATCTGAAATACGGACATCCTATCAGTGCTGGTAAGCATTTCAGACCGGAGGCATAAATTTCAATTGTGCAGAAATTGTGGTTACTGGGCAACTAAAAATTAAAAGCAGTAACCATTCTGCTTTTCTGTGCTAATGACTATGTTTTCTGGGGTAACCTTTATATCCGATTACCCAGCACACTGCTTAATTAGAAAAAAGAAGAAAAAAAACCCAGAACTTCTCTGGTGGTGCAATGAATAAGAATCCTCCTGCCAGTGTGGGGTACCAGGGTTTGGTCCCTGGTCTGGGAGGATTCCACATGCCTTGGAGCAACTAAGTCTGTGAGCCACAACTACGGAGCCCATGCTCTAGAGCCTAAAAGCCACAACTCCTGAAACCCATGCACCCTTAAGCCTGGGCTCTGCAGCAAGAGAAGCCACTGCAATGAGAAGCCCTCACATCCCAACGAAAAATAAAGCAACAAAAACCCAGCGCAGCCAAAAATAAATAAGAAAAAAAAAAAGTTAACACAGATATAGTACTTTACATACTGGACATTGTTCTAAAAGCTTTATGTGTATTAATTCACTTAGTCCTCTAAACAACCCAAGTTAAGTACTATCATCAGCACTCTCCAGTGATCTAGTGGTTGGGAATCCACCTGCCAATACAGGGAACATGGCTCGATCCCTGGTCCAGGAAGATTCCACATTTTACAGGGCATCTAAGCCGGTGCGCGGCAACCTCTGAGCGTGTGCTCTAGAGCCTGAAAGCTGCAACTACTGAGCTTGAGTGCCGCAAATACTGAAGCCTGCGTGCTCTAGAGCCCCTGCTCTGAAACAGGAGAAGTCATGGCAATGAGAAGGCCTTGCATGGCAACAGAGAGTAGCCCCTGCTTGCTGCAAGGAAATGGCAACCCACTCCAGTGTTCTTGCCTGGAGAATCCCAGGGACGGGGGAGCCTGGTGGGCTGCTGTCTATGGGGTCGTGCAGAGTCGGCCACGACTGAAGCGACTTAGCAGCAGCTGCAACTAGAGAAAGCCCATGTGCAGCAATAGAAGACCCAACAAAGCCCAAAATAAATCAATTTAAAAACAAACAGGCAAAGAGAAAATTCTATTTTTCGGACAAGGAAACTGAGGCAGTCAGCAAATAAGTAAAACAAACAGTATGGTATACACAGCAATTGCTTTATAAGGACAGTCAAGTAAGGAAAGGGATTAGGGAATGCCAGAGATAGTGGAGGGGCATGGCACAACTTTAAATTAAGGACCCAGGAAAGACTCACTGAGGGGAACATCTAAGCTAAGACCTGAAGGAGGTGAGGGAGAAAAAGCATTTAAATGACGGGAAGAGAAAACACAAGGGCCCTGCATGAACACTGTGCCTGGTGTTTTGTTTGTTTATTTTGGGCTGCACCGGGTCTTGGTGGCTTTCTCTAGTTGCAGCGAGCAGGGGCCACTCTCGAGTTGCGGTATGTGGGCTTCTTATTTTGGTGGCTTTTCTTGTTGCCAGGCACTCGCTCTAGAATGCTCTGGCTTCGACGGTTGGGGCTCACGGGCTCTAGATCTCGGGCTCAGTAGCTGCGGTGCACAGGCTTAGCTGCCCCAACAGCGTGTGGGATCCTCCCAGACCAGGGACTGCCCCCTGCACTGGCAGGCAGATTCTCAACCGCTGCGCCATCAGAGAAGTCCTATGCCTGGTGTTTTCAGGAAAAGCAAGAAAGCCAGGGGAGAGAACGAAGGAAGCAAGGGGGTCAATCGAGAGATGAGGCTTAGAAATAAAGAGTGTGGGCTGAGGGACAAGAATTTGAACTGTAGGACCCTGTGGGCTTTTCCTCCATTTGAGATTGGAGCCATTAAAGGGTTTTAAGCAGAATTAAACGATCTATGTTTTAAGTCAGGATTCCTCTGGCTGCTGTGCTGAGAAAAGACATAGGATAGGACTAATGAGGAGGCTACTGCATTAATCCAGGCGACAGATGGTGGCTTTGCACAAGAGGTGTAGTGGCAGAGCTAGTGAGGAGCGGCCAGATTCTACATCACTGCTAGTGAAGCTGGCAGGATCAGCAGCTTGGCTGGATGTGTTGTGAGAGAAAGACAGAAATTAAGGAGTGCACCAAAGATTCTGGCCAGCCAGTGCAGCTCAGACGCTCAGATGAGGACTCAAGCAGGCTGGGGACAGTTAGGGATATGAGGGAGACCAGGAACTCAACCCTGGACATGTAGAAGTCCTATTAGATATCTTCCCCCAATTAAATCCATAAGAGCCTCTTCATAGTTCAACAATCTCATATTTTTCTGAGTACCTACTATGTGGTTAAGAAAGTATGGTTTCTAAGACTCCTCATGACCACTGCAGAGGGCACGGGTTCAATCCCTGGTCAGAAATTAAGATCTCACATGCCCCGAAGTGTGCTCAGAAAAAAAGAAAATTGTGTGGGGTGGGAAGGAGGGTCAAGAGGGAGGGGACATATGTGTATCTATGGCTGATTCATGTTGATGTATGGCAGAAACCAACACAATACTGTAAAGCAATTCTTCTTCAATTAAAAAAAAAAAAAAAAGCAAGCATGGTTGGGAGGCAGATGCTGGGTTTCATTCCCAGCTCCATTAGTTACTGTAAATTCTTAGGGAAACTACTTATTCAGTTTTCTTATCTGTAAAACAAGAGGATAATAGCTTTGTCCCTGAGCTGCTGTGAATGAGATGTTACACATAAATAATACATTTGGAACCTTGTTTGCACTACAGGGCAAGCTCAGGAAATGTTACCTATTTATATGATGCTGCATTTCCTTAAATGCTCACAACTCTTCTGAAATAACTAGAAAATGAAGTGACTCTGGCAAGGTCATATTGCTAAGCAGGCATGGAGAAGAACCAGCACTAAAGTCCAGGCTTGTTCTACACAACACTGCCTCCCAGTGCCAAAACAATGATTCACAGCTTGTGAACCACACAGCAATGCTAGAAATCACACACATAGAAAAGAACACACAGAAAAGCAAGCTAGTTTGTAAACACTTAAAATAAAACAACAAAAAAAGCAGTTTCTACTGTTTCCTGGCTTTCTGAACAGTTACCCAGACTGTTTTCTTTGGGGTAAGTTGGTAGATGAATTTGTGAGGAAGTAAGGAAACTGTGATTCTGGTCCTGGCTATTAATAGTTGTGTGACCTAGGGCAGGTTATTCTCTGGGATTGAACCTATCTCCAATGTCCCCTTTAGTTTTAAACTGTATGATTCCACTTTAAAAAATAAAACATTTGCAAACTCACTTTAATTCTCAGCTAGCAAATAGCCTGGTTAAGCATTTACTTGGATCAAATAAAAACATTTAAATGTGAAGAGAGTGGAATAACAACACATTCCAGTAACTTAATACAAAAAAATTGACCACCGGCACTTCTTAAAAATGTGACTCCTTATTTAGTTGGGAAGGACTCAATCACTGGCAGGCATCTGAAGTCTTGGATTAAACTCTCATATTTGCAACTGTTTTAAGAAAATAAAACATTATGTAGGATTAATGAATGAGTCTTCCTGCCACAGGCAGCTGTAGGTAACAGCAAATCACTGCTATAGTAAGACAACAGAAAACCAGAATAGGAATGCAAGTGATTTATTTTCCCTAGTCTTGGGAAAAGAAATCGTGCTGGTTTATAAGATCCACGTTTGCTCAACTGTTTATGCTTTTTCCTCCGCACAGATGTGTTCTTCAGAGTAATTCCGAACTCGAACTGGGGTGAGCTCCAAATGAGCGTGAGCGTAATCAGCACCTTTCGGGACACCTTAGGGGGTGGGCGTGGGGTCGGCGGGGCACGGGGCGCCAGCGTTCGGGTGGGCGCTGCCGGCGCAGGACCACGTGGGCCGGGATTTGGGCACGACACGCCGCAGACTCTCCGAGGCAGGGGGGCCAGTGCGAGCCTCCAGAGCGCACAGCCTCGTTGGCTCTGGGTGCCGGGCCACGCCTTAGCGGGCTTCCGGGGCTGCGCTAGGCCGAGGTCGCGTCCCGGGCCGGATGCTCTGACCCTAGGCCTCCCCCGCTCCCCACTTACCAGCCGTTGACCTCATTTTGGGAGTTCACATCCACCCCGCTCTCCACCAGTTTCTGCACCTCCCGAATGTCCCCCAAGGCCGCGGCCTCCCGCAGCCTCTCCTGCTGCTCCTTCTGCTCGAGGAGAGCGCTCATCTTTCTTTGGCCCCAGGCCCCCGCCAGGGCACGCCCGCCCAGCCCTGGCCGGTCAGCGCCGCCACCGCCGCGGACCACTCCCCGCCATGGAGAGACCGCGCGGGGCACAGCTGCCCCGCTGGCGCTGCAGCCCGTGCCGAGCCAGGGGCCTCCGTTCCCCCTTCGTGGCACGCCCGCCACTCCCCTGCTGCTCCCGGCCCGCGGGCCTAAGCCTCCTCCCGGCCGCGCCTCCCACAGGCCGGCTCCGGGGGAACCTATTCAGAGTGACAACCCTGACCCAGATATTTTCCGTTCCTACCCTCCGCGCGCGCGAGGGCTGGCTGTTTATGTAACTGCTGCACAATATTATCTGCCGTGATTCACCAACTATTTTTAGACCTCCCCACCCCGCAGCTTCCAGAGAGGAGGACAGACACGAGGGAAGGGAAGAATGCGTATTTGAGAGCCAGGAAAGCCTAATCCTCTGGAGCAGGCTGTTTACCACGCATCAAAAATAATTGGTTTAAGAAAATAGACAAAAATAATAGTAATAATTGGTTTTGTTTTTTCCCCAGGTTGTTTGGCTCTTTTTCCTTATCTGAATCAACTCTTGCCTAGCAGGGTGGGGAAATGGGCTGAAAACGATCCCACTATTATATGCCCATTATTGCAGAAATAGAATACCCAGTTGTTCCTTTTGACACTGCGTGGGACCATCCAGTTCGATTATTTATTTCAATTGCTGTTGTCTTAACTCACATTTTAGAGATTTCTTCTAATTCGGCTTTCAGGGAAAATATTTATACTGTGCTCAGAGTCTATAAACTGTGATTCATTACTGCTTTTATTTTTTTCATTACTGCTTTTAAATCATGATTAATTACTCTTCCTGAATGCCATGTAAGGCAAAAAGAAAAGAACACCAAAGAGGCTTTCAAGTTATCCCAGTCTTTAATATCAGGAGCTAGGGAGAGAAGTGGTCCAAGTATAAACATCATTCTTCCTGACTCTGTGCCTAATCAATCTAATGAGGCTCAGAGCCTGGGCTGGCACTGCTTTTACTACACAGCAGGAGAAAAAGAAGAGTATTGTTTTGCTGAGCCCAGGTTCCTGGGCAAGATCTTCCAATGTGGCACAGGATGGAAGCTTGCAGATGGGGTTGGAAGGATTAAGGAGTAACCCTGGGGTGGGGAGGAGGAAGGCCTGAACACAAGAGATAAAATAGGAAATGACAAATTTAGGCATGGAGTTTTCATTTCCCTCTCTTGGGGCAGCCCAGGGTTTGCACAGCAAGCACTTTTCTTGCTGTGCCTGCGTGCTCAGTCACTCAGCAACCCCATGAACTGTAGCCGGCCAGACTCCCTGTCCATGGAATTTTCCAGGCAAGAATACTGGAGTGGGTTGCCATTCCTACTCCAGGGGATGCATCTCCTGCATTGGCAGTCAGGATTCTTTACCACTGAGCCACCTGGGATGCCCTTTTTTCTTGCTACTGTTTTATGAAAAACTCATATCTGTTTATTATGTTACATTCACACAGTACCCAGCGCACACCAGGTGGTGCTGAATATAAACTGACTGCATGCTTACATTGACCTTATAGTGAACTGGAACTCTGCTTGAGGTTACATTTTCATTTGTCCCCCAATACAAACTTTAATTCTCAGCATGGTACTCCATCTGAAACTGATGTGCAGAGTAGTACTGGAATTGGGCCCTTCAGTACAATTCAAGTGACAGGGGAGTAGATAGTGGCCTCTTTTTTTTTTAAATAGCAGTTCAAAAAGCTTGGTAGTGAGTGCACATCAAAATCTGTGAGTTCTCTTTATAATGATTTATTTGTTAAATTACCCATGTGCCCTACAATAACTATCGAATCAATGAACATAAATATTTTCTTAAAAACCCCTGGTGCCTGCATGCTAAGTCACTTCAGTTGTGTCCGACTCTTTGCGACCCTACCCACTGTAGCCCACGGACGAGAATACTGGGGTGGGTTGCCATGCCCTCCTCCAGGGGATCTTCCCGACCCAGGGATCGAACCCAGGTCTCTTCCATCTCCTGCATTGGTAGATGGGTTCTTTACCACTAGCACCACCTGGAAAACCCTAAACAACCTCTACTTATCTCTAACTCCAGTATTCTGCTTGTTATTCTCACATTAAAAAAACAAAATTTTCTCCTCAAACAAAACCTTCTCCTCAAACAAAACCTTTACCCTGGCCATAGCTGAATGCAACCTGATGGTTATTCATTTCAATTTATCTACACTTTGTCTTGTCTCTAGGGAATTATCTTAACTCCCTGGGTGTATCAGACATGCATTGTTTGCCAGGCACTATTCTAGGCAATGAAAATCCTGCTGCAAAGAAATCAGAGTCCCTTATTTAAAAAAAACATGCAGTCTAGCCAGGGAGACAAGACAAATACTAGAATGTGATAAACATTATATATACCAGAAGTCCTATGCTGCTGCTGCTGCTGCTGCTGCTAAGTCGCTTCAGTCGTGTCCGACTCTGTGCGACCCCAGAGACGGCAGCCCACCAGGCTCTCCCATCCCTGGGATTCTCCAGGCAAGAACTATGGCATATAGCATAGTGTTTGTCAGTATGGAGATTATAACCAGAATGCTTTGGTTTGTATACCAGTTTTAACTCTCATATCATCTTGGATCAGTTTCTTAACCTATCTATGCCTCAAATTCTACATCTCCAAATAGGGATGATAATAATAGCACCTACTTTGCAGGATTGTTCAATGAATTGAATGACTGTGTGTAAAGTTTGGATGTTGAAAACACTCTGTGGTGTATTACAACAAGGTTGAGTCAAGGAAGATAGCATCTGATAGCACAGGAGGATAAGTGGTGGTCAGGAGNAGGGAAGAATGCGTATTTGAGAGCCAGGAAAGCCTAATCCTCTGGAGCAGGCTGTTTACCACGCATCAAAAATAATTGGTTTAAGAAAATAGACAAAAATAATAGTAATAATTGGTTTTGTTTTTTCCCCAGGTTGTTTGGCTCTTTTTCCTTATCTGAATCAACTCTTGCCTAGCAGGGTGGGGAAATGGGCTGAAAACGATCCCACTATTATATGCCCATTATTGCAGAAATAGAATACCCAGTTGTTCCTTTTGACACTGCGTGGGACCATCCAGTTCGATTATTTATTTCAATTGCTGTTGTCTTAACTCACATTTTAGAGATTTCTTCTAATTCGGCTTTCAGGGAAAATATTTATACTGTGCTCAGAGTCTATAAACTGTGATTCATTACTGCTTTTATTTTTTTCATTACTGCTTTTAAATCATGATTAATTACTCTTCCTGAATGCCATGTAAGGCAAAAAGAAAAGAACACCAAAGAGGCTTTCAAGTTATCCCAGTCTTTAATATCAGGAGCTAGGGAGAGAAGTGGTCCAAGTATAAACATCATTCTTCCTGACTCTGTGCCTAATCAATCTAATGAGGCTCAGAGCCTGGGCTGGCACTGCTTTTACTACACAGCAGGAGAAAAAGAAGAGTATTGTTTTGCTGAGCCCAGGTTCCTGGGCAAGATCTTCCAATGTGGCACAGGATGGAAGCTTGCAGATGGGGTTGGAAGGATTAAGGAGTAACCCTGGGGTGGGGAGGAGGAAGGCCTGAACACAAGAGATAAAATAGGAAATGACAAATTTAGGCATGGAGTTTTCATTTCCCTCTCTTGGGGCAGCCCAGGGTTTGCACAGCAAGCACTTTTCTTGCTGTGCCTGCGTGCTCAGTCACTCAGCAACCCCATGAACTGTAGCCGGCCAGACTCCCTGTCCATGGAATTTTCCAGGCAAGAATACTGGAGTGGGTTGCCATTCCTACTCCAGGGGATGCATCTCCTGCATTGGCAGTCAGGATTCTTTACCACTGAGCCACCTGGGATGCCCTTTTTTCTTGCTACTGTTTTATGAAAAACTCATATCTGTTTATTATGTTACATTCACACAGTACCCAGCGCACACCAGGTGGTGCTGAATATAAACTGACTGCATGCTTACATTGACCTTATAGTGAACTGGAACTCTGCTTGAGGTTACATTTTCATTTGTCCCCCAATACAAACTTTAATTCTCAGCATGGTACTCCATCTGAAACTGATGTGCAGAGTAGTACTGGAATTGGGCCCTTCAGTACAATTCAAGTGACAGGGGAGTAGATAGTGGCCTCTTTTTTTTTTAAATAGCAGTTCAAAAAGCTTGGTAGTGAGTGCACATCAAAATCTGTGAGTTCTCTTTATAATGATTTATTTGTTAAATTACCCATGTGCCCTACAATAACTATCGAATCAATGAACATAAATATTTTCTTAAAAACCCCTGGTGCCTGCATGCTAAGTCACTTCAGTTGTGTCCGACTCTTTGCGACCCTACCCACTGTAGCCCACGGACGAGAATACTGGGGTGGGTTGCCATGCCCTCCTCCAGGGGATCTTCCCGACCCAGGGATCGAACCCAGGTCTCTTCCATCTCCTGCATTGGTAGATGGGTTCTTTACCACTAGCACCACCTGGAAAACCCTAAACAACCTCTACTTATCTCTAACTCCAGTATTCTGCTTGTTATTCTCACATTAAAAAAACAAAATTTTCTCCTCAAACAAAACCTTCTCCTCAAACAAAACCTTTACCCTGGCCATAGCTGAATGCAACCTGATGGTTATTCATTTCAATTTATCTACACTTTGTCTTGTCTCTAGGGAATTATCTTAACTCCCTGGGTGTATCAGACATGCATTGTTTGCCAGGCACTATTCTAGGCAATGAAAATCCTGCTGCAAAGAAATCAGAGTCCCTTATTTAAAAAAAACATGCAGTCTAGCCAGGGAGACAAGACAAATACTAGAATGTGATAAACATTATATATACCAGAAGTCCTATGCTGCTGCTGCTGCTGCTGCTGCTAAGTCGCTTCAGTCGTGTCCGACTCTGTGCGACCCCAGAGACGGCAGCCCACCAGGCTCTCCCATCCCTGGGATTCTCCAGGCAAGAACTATGGCATATAGCATAGTGTTTGTCAGTATGGAGATTATAACCAGAATGCTTTGGTTTGTATACCAGTTTTAACTCTCATATCATCTTGGATCAGTTTCTTAACCTATCTATGCCTCAAATTCTACATCTCCAAATAGGGATGATAATAATAGCACCTACTTTGCAGGATTGTTCAATGAATTGAATGACTGTGTGTAAAGTTTGGATGTTGAAAACACTCTGTGGTGTATTACAACAAGGTTGAGTCAAGGAAGATAGCATCTGATAGCACAGGAGGATAAGTGGTGGTCAGGAGACAAAGATAACACCCAAGTTTCTGGCTGGGCAGATAGTAGTGCCATTTACTGAGATTTGGATCAAAGAATGAAGAGAAAGTTTGGGGTATGTTGATGAATTCATTTTTGAATCAGTTGAATTGAGCTTTCTGAAAACACTTAATTACTGCTGATATCAACATTTACCCACTGCCAGACACTATGGTAAATGCTGTACATGAATTGTCTCAGTTATTAACAGTTCTCACAACAACCTTTTAAGTTAGGACCATCATTAGTATCTGAAGCATAGAGAGGTAAGTAATTTGCCCAGAACTGTACGGTATAGTGACAGAGCGAGGCTGTAAAGTCAAGAAGTTCAATTCTAGAGCCTGTGCTTTCTTTCCTGACTTTCATTTGAGTGGAGATGCCTAGTAACAACAATAAGCCCGGTAAACAGTCATGAATATAGGTATCATATTTCAGAAGGAGCTCTGGGCTGGTGATGTGGACTTGGTAGCCATCAGGAAAGGAGCTAACTAAAATCATGGGGACAGAACTGATGGCCCCAAGAGAGCATGTTGAGTGTCAAGAGAAGGCGGCCAAAGACACCCAAAGAACAACCCAATATTTTATTGATGGACAGAAAAGGAGAAATTCTCAGATGAGACTGACGAGGAGCAACCGGAATAGTAGGAAAAAAGCAAAGGAATGAGAGGGTTTGGCAAAAAGAGAGTGATCCACAGGGTTAAATGCTGCGGAAAGGGCAAGAAAGAAAGGACTGAAAAGTGTGAATAGATTTAACCACCAGGAGATTGCTGGTGGCTATGGAGAGACATGGTAGGGATGGCACCCAAACAATAATGGGCACCGCGTCACCCCAATAAAGCTGTAGGGCTCATCACATGCATCAATAAATCTGCATGGCTGCTTTCTGCTCTCCTCTTCCATGGAATGTATTTTACACCGGTTGTACCAACAGGAATTTAGACACTGACATATAAACTTCCTAAAAAGATAAAGCAAAGACAAAAGCATTTCTCTTATTAGAAACAAGATATACCATCACTTATAGCTTCCAAGGTGGCTCAGTGGTAAAGAATCCACCTGCAATGCAGGAGACTCGGGTTTGATCCCTGGGTCAGGAAGATCCCCTGGAGGAGGGCATGGCAACCCACTCCAGTATTTTTGCTCGGAGAATCCCAGGAACAGAGGAGCCTGGCGGGCTGAGGTCCATGGGGTCACAAAGGGTCAGACGTGACTGAAGCCCCTGAGCACGCATCGTTCTTCAAACATTATTGTACTTTAACTCTCATAATTTGACAATGCATTCATGAAATAATTTGTAGACACCTAGTTTTTTTTTTTTATTTATCTAGTCATTTATTTTTGACTGTGCTGGGTCTTCGTTGCTGCTTGAGGACTTTCTCTAGTTGTGATGAGTGGAGGCTACTCTCTAGTTGTGGCACACGGGCTTAATTATCCCACAGCATGTGGAATCTTCTTGGAGCAGGGATCAAACCAGAGTCCCCTGCACTGGCAGGCGGATTCTTAGCCACCAGGGAAGTCCATAGACACAGTTTTCACAGACAGATAAACACTTTTTAGACATGAATGTCCTGGTTTATCAGGTTAAGAATTTCAAACATTACTTATGCTAACAGAAACAGTGGAGCTGGAGTGTACTGTGCCATCTCCAAGCTGCATAATGAGAACCACAGTGGTACTGTGAAACTTGTCACCCTTTCCAAGGCTGTGGTTCTTTAAACTTGTGGATGTCAGCCCTCGTAACTCCCTGTGCTTTTGGAACGGTTTGGTGATCCACTGGGTGTTAGGATTTCTTCTGGTAGCTTTACGGAATGAGGATAACCTCAAAGACTCTGTCTGTAGAATCTTCACCAACCCAGTAAGAATCTAGGACTCTCAGAGCCCCACAGTGGCATCCAGCTCACTCCTCAATAGAACGAAGGCTTCAAGCAAGCTTTCACCATGAGAATCAGGCTTGCTGTAACTGGCACCCTTAAGCATGTGTGGCCAACACAGCTCACAGGAATCTGATACGTGACATACCTTGCTTGGTCCTGTGTCCCAGTCTGCACGCTTTATGAGGCCAGGCAGGGTGGAGGCTCCTGCAGGGTGCAGAGAGCAGGCAGTACTCGCAGCCCACCTTGAGGAGAAAGTGCATTTCATGGGTCTGCTTCTTCCTCCACAGCCCCTGGATATATTTGTAAGTGCCTATTTTGGCTTCCCTTTGAGATAAACCAATGGCTGCCACCAGACGGAAAAGGAGAAACTTCCATTTAAAGGAAAAAGACTGATAATTGCAATATCATGTGACCAATGCCAAAATGTACATGGTAAAATGGCAGCCCAAAGAAGTTGTGTGTGTCAGGCAGCGAACGAGGCTCCAGGTTGGCTTTACAGAGCTGGTGATGCTTGGCGTGTGACCTGAGAAAGATGGGTAGGTGTTTCTCGGGTGAGGAAAGAGCATTCCATGTCTAGAGCTGTGTAATGTGATGTGGGAGGAAGCAGGGGTGTTCAGGGTGTGAGGGAACTGTAGCAAAAAGTTGGAGAAGCAGGTAAGATCATGGATGATGACCTTGCTGTTTCAATTTCAGATGGGGACCCATTGAAGGATTTTGGGCAGGGAAGAGACATGACAAGATTTACATTTAAAAAGATTGAGGCAGCAAAGCAAATGGAGGATGGCCTCATGGGACCACACAGAAGGAAGCATTAGTAACTGTGGCTTTGTTTCTATATTTGTTCCCCAGAGCTGTCAAAACAAAGTATCAGAGATTTGGGTGCTTAACAGAAATTTATCCTCTCACAGTTCTGGAGGCTAAAAGTCCAGGATCCAAGTGTCAGCAAGGTTGATTTCTGCTGAAGCCCCTCTCCCCGGTTTACAGATGGCTGCCTTCTCACTATGCCCTCACATGACCTTTCCTCTGTGTGTGTGTATCTACCTGGTGTTTCCAAATTTCCTCTTATTAAGGGTACCAGTCAGGTTGTATTGGGGCCTATTTGAAATTTATTACCTCTCTAAAGGCTCTGTTTCCAAATGCAATCCTATCGTGAGGTCCTTTTGTGGACTCTGAGAAGTTGAACATATGAATTTGCGTGTGTTTGTGGTAGGACACACAATTCAGTCCATTACACTTTGCATTAGCAACATACATGGAAAGGGGTCTGCATACCACAGACTGATAAGGTTGTTTTTCATCTCATCATCAGAAAACAACCAACTCATATAACCTATAAAAGTTATGTATAAACTGGGCATTCTGATCTGTTCATAAGACTACTTTTGGAAATTCCCTGGCGGCTCAGTGCTTAGGACTCTGAGCTTCCATTTCAGGGGACCTGGGTTGTATCCCTGGTTGAGTAACTAAGATCCCACATGCTGCAGGGTATGGCAAAAAAAAAACACAAAAAACTTTTCTCTGAATCCATGATGCCCAGTAGCTGATGCTGGAACTGGTTGAACTAATGAAAAGGGCACATGAGTGAATTTATCAGCAGTGGTAATACACATTGAACTGTGGCTGTGGCTGCCCTTAGAGTCTACAAACAACAAAGCTATATGGTAAGACTTGCCTAGGATGAGACAGGGCGGGAGCTCTTGCCTCTGAGATCCCAAGGACAGTATTCTCCTTTTATTTCATTTGAAATTATCGTTACATTTCTGTCTTCCATGGATCAGGAGCTCTCTGACAACCAGGTCTTATACATCTATCTATATTCTTGCCCACTAATGCAGTTTCTGGCACGATGCGCATGCACCATTGAAGTTTGCCCAATGAATGAGGGAATCAGAAGTTCAGTGGTTAGGTTAACACTTTGGGTGCCATAGTGGAGCCCAGATTAAACCTTTCATCAGGAACTTGAGATCCTGAAAGCTGAGTGATGCAGGCAAAAAAAAAAAAAAAAGTTTCAGTGAGCAGAGGCTACTGTAACTCTGCACTCTGGTTTCATAAGTCCTGTTTGTAGTTCAAGACGTATGCTTTTTTCCCCCTTTTTGGTGGTCTTGGCAGTGGTGAACCTACCAAAATGCTTCACTGAGAAAACAGCAGCCATCAACTGAAAACTCCCTCATCCCACTGCTACATCTACAAACAGATCTCTTTTCTTCTGTAGGTTTAGTGGAGAAAAGGTCCTTTTTTTCTAGGAAAGGCCAATATGCTCTGGAGCCTACAGGGTTTCCCTTCTTTTATCACCTTTCCTTCTTAAGAATTTGGAACTTTAGCTATTCTCTTATTTTCTACCTTCTCCAACACTCAGTTCAGTTCAGTTGCTCAGTCTTGTCCGACTCTCTGGGACCCCATGGACTGCAGCATACCAGGTTTCTCTGTCCATCACAAATTCCTGGAACTTCCTCAAACTCATGTCCATCGAGTCGGTGATGCCATCCATCTCATCTCCTTTGTCGTCCCCTTCTCCTCCTGCCTTCAATCTTTACCAACATCAGGGTCTTTTCCAATGACTCGGTTCTTTGCATCAGGTGACCAAAGTATTAGTCTCCAACACTAAACATATTCTAATTTCCCATATTAAAAAAGCCTTCCTTAACGCATACCTCCTTTCACATCTCACCCTGTTTTGCTGTGTCCCTTCTTAGAATGAATTGTCCATCTGCCATTTTACCCCTTCATTGTCCCTTCATTCTTTGATCCATTTCAGTCTGACTTCCAGCTACAGATCCAATGAATTCTTTTTAGTCTTCTCATGCCAGACCTTTGGCAGACTTCTACAATGTTGGTCACTTTCACCTTCTTCCTTGACTATACTCTTCAGACTTTCCTCTTACATCTTTGGCTTTCCTTTCACAGCATCCGATGCTGGTTCCTTCTCTACCCCTTTAAAGCAGCATCTCGCAAATGTTTGGCATCTTCAGGACACTTAATGAGAATCCTGCCAGTTTCGGGTTTACTTAAAATAATGATGAACATTGCTTCATGTAATGAAATGGCCTTGTTATATACTACTCTCTCTGCCTTGGATTATTTTCTGTCCACTTTGCTTGTCTGGAGAGCCATCATCTTTTAGGTCTTAAGTTATTTCCACAGACAGTCCTCTCTGTTACTCTTTGATGCAACCCTATTTTCCCTCCATTATGATCATAGTTTTTGTTGTTGTTTAGCTAATGATTAAACTTAAAATGTGTTGGGCCTGTTCCACAAACCTCACGTGTTATTTTCACAGTAACATCTTATGTATGTAGGGAGGTATTACTGTAAATCCTAATTTTACAGATTGAGAAAGGAAGGCAGAGAGGCAGAGCAGGGATTACCAACCTAGACGATCTGTCTTTAGAGTCCATACTCTAAATGGTGCTAGAGTACTTAATACTAAAATTTATGTTGATTTATTTATTTATACAGTGACTGTCTCACTCTCTAATCCTCAAGGTCTGTGAGAGCAAACACCGTGTCTGAAAGGTTCGGAGCTTAGCTTCTGGAGTTTACCTGGTACATGGTAAATACTGTTATTTGTTCGGTAAAGGAATCAGTAATTAAAAAGAAGATTCCGGTCTGGAAGGCATACTCCTCCCTACACTCCTCGTGACCTTGTAGAAACTGCCTTATCTCTTCCTGCCTTGTTAATGTGGGGAGTCGGAGTGGGAGGACTAACCCAGGTAGAAGAGACAAGCTCAGCGGCTAGAGGAACGGCAAGAGTGCTGATCTTCCGTTTCCTCCACTAGAAGACGGCAAGAGAGCAGCGCGTGGGATGTGATACGCTACCCGCTACCCTTTTCTCCATTTCAGAGTGGTGCTGAAGCTTCGAGACGTAGGCTCCTACTTCTGTGAAAGAGTGGGCAACTCAGGCCCANTTTTTTTTTTTTTAAACTAAAAAAGATTCAGAATCTGAAAAGGAAACCAGAAGCGACAAAAGCAGAAAATTAGTAATTATAGTGCATGACAGCTACAGGTGTTTTGTTAGTTTTAAACCATAAGTCATCAAAATGTTTTTTTCTGCCATAAGTGTAGACATTTCCTGCCTTAGTGTATAGTACATGGTAAGTGTTGGGCTTCTTGGAATTTCCAGCAGTCTCTGTGTAATGTATATAATTACTGTTTGCTTTTTCTCTCCAAAACTTATAAACAGAAGTGAGTAGTGGAATGAACTCTGTGTATCCATGTGTGTAAGACACATTATCAGTATATGACTAGTATTATTTCCTCTGTATCTCCTATTACTTTCATTATTTTGAAGCCGTTTTATCATTTCAGCCTTAAAGGCATGTCTAAATGTGAGGATGATAACCACAGTATTATCACACTGAAAATATTAAAGTATTTCCTCAATCTTTGATTGATTGCTTCTGGAAAACCACGTGTGTCTCATTAGACTTTAGACTTTTTTTTTGGATGCTCCACGTAGCTTGCAGGATCTTGGTTCCCAGATGAGGGATTGAACCCAGGCCCTCCTGCAGTGGAAGCTCGAAGTCCTAACAACTGGACAACCAGGGAATTCTGTGTCTCATTAGACTTGATTTCTTAACAAGGGGAGAAAGTAGCTTAAGTTAGTATACAGTGCTTCATTGTTGATGAAATACGTTTAGTTTTCCATTTCTTGTAAGTTAGGAAGTTCCTTGATTATTTTACAAAAATGTATCACTTAAAACATTTTTTATATTTGGCTGCAGTGAGTCTTCGTTACTGTGCACGGGCTTTCTCCAGTTGCAGCGAGTGGGGACTGACTGCTCTTGTTGCAGAGCATAGGCTCTCAGGAGTTGCAGCAGGCAAGCTCAGTGGTTGTGGCACTTGGGTTTAGTTGCTCTGCAGCATGTGGAGTCTTCCTAGCCAAGGATCAAACCCGTGTCCCCTGCATTGGCAAGCGGATTCTTACCCTCTGTGCCACCAGAGAATTTTTTTTTTATAAACCTTGTTAAAAGTTGGGACTAAATGACTTTGGGAAGTAATGGAAGGCTTCTTAGCAGGAGAGAGATGTTTACTATCCCTGCTGCTGTGGAAAATTAATTAAAATTTTATGAAAACTTTGTGTAGGCAATAAAAAGAGTGAACTGGTTAATTACTACATTAGAAATTGATGTTACTGTTTTACTTTCCCTCCAATTTAGGCTCACTAAAGTGATATTTTTTCTTACAGAAGTAAACTTGCCTTGTGTAAGTATGCATGCGTGTGTGCATGCCAAGTTGCTTCAGTTGTGTCAGATTCTTTGCAACCCTATGGACCATGGCCCGCCAGGCTCCTCCATAGGATTCTCTAGGCAAGAATACTGGAGTGGGTTGCTATGCCCTTCTTCAGGGGATCTTCCCAACCCAAGGATCAAACCTGCGGTCTCTTATGTCTCCTACATTGATAGGTGGTGTCTTTACCACTAGCTCCTCCTGGGAAGCCCGTATAAGTATAGTATATAATTAACAACTTTCACTTGTACTGTGGAGTCTTTCCTTGTAGGTACAAGGTAAATGTACCTTAGTTTATTTCATGTAGATTATGTCGAGTTCTTTTACAATTACCAACCAAGCTGCAGTGAACACTCTAGTACATAGAACTGAATCACTTGTGGGATAGGCTCCTAGAAAGATGATGACTAAGTTAAGTGCACATTTTACATTTTGATGGATATTGCCAGGTTGTCCCACAGCTCTAGTGATGTTTGGAGTGTTCCTTTTGCCCAGCAGTGTATCTAATGCCAGATTCTGTTTTTATTTTTCACTTTGTTTAATGTGGTGGAAACTCACAATGAAATTTTTCTAGTCAGATTCCAGAGATTGTATCTACATTCTCTTAAGTGGTAGTGAAAAGTTTGATCTTGAACTCTTCTGGTCTTTGCCATTACCTTAATTTCATCAAGAGAATCACAATTATGTTGTGATTGTAGTCCTGGCATGCTGCAGTCCATGGGGTCCCAAAGAGTAGGACGATACTTAGCAGCTGAACAACAGCAACCACAAATTCTGCCCTTGCCCCCCCCCGCCCCGCCCCCTCTTTGAGCCCCTTTGGTTATCAGATTGTTAGGTCCATGATGAACATTTAGTAAAGACTTGCTGAATAAAAGAGTGTTAATATTTTTAGTTAAACATTCTCAATCCCTGGGAAAGATTAAAACAGTTTAAGAAAGCTAGAGTTCACTGGGTAGAGCAACAGTTGTTCTCATGTGCCGTTTCTTTACAGCAGTGTCTTAAGCAGAGTTGGAGAGTAAGAGCACACAGAACAAAGAATTAGGAAAACGGGCTTTAATCTGTATTTTGTAAGTAGCCTGATGCCTTCTTGAAACTCAAATACTTTGGCCACCTGATGCAAAGAGCTGACTCATTTGAAAAGACCCTGATGCTGGGAAAGATTGAAGGCGGGAGGAGAAGGGGACGACAGAGGATGAAATGGTTGGGTGGCATCACCGACTCAGTGGACATGCGTTTGAGTAAGCTCTGGGAGTTGGTGATGGACAGAGAGGCCTGGCGTGCTGCAATCCACGGGGTTGCAAAGAGCTGGACACGACTGAGCGACTGAACTGAGCTGCCTTCAGAGCAGATCCTGTGGTTGGTTTCGCCACAGATGGAGTGATAGGGCTGAATCACAGGTGGGGCTGCGGGCGGGTCTTGTTTGATTGTCCTGAGTGCCTAAAGAAAGTAATGGGTATTCTAAAAACCAGACTGATTGGCCCATTTCTCTCAGCAAACATACTAACATTTACAGTCCCACTATGAAGTAGTTATTATCTCCTTTTTTTGTATTGCGAATACCAAGGCAGAGTTACAGATTTAGTTTTTCATAGTTGAAAAGTGGCAGCAAAAAATCAAACTGTTTTGATTCTCCAAGCATACCGATTTCCACTTGCCTATTTTCATACTCTGCTGAGTTTGTCTTTTCATGCCTAGAATGTGTATAATTAATTTCTGAACTTAACCAGTTCAGAAACTTAACCAGGTTAAGCTTTACCACCTGACATTCCTGACTAAATTCCTATTTTTTTCTCGTGATGCATGTACTGACACACTTAAAATGATGCAAAATTGAGCAAGTCAGACCTTTTAATAATTAGAAAAGTATATAGCATTTAAAAACATTAGCCTTTTGCACATATAGAGCCCTTTTTAAGTTGAGGTATAGTTGATATTATATCAATATAAGTTTGGGGTATACATCATAGTGATTTACAATTTTTAAAGACTGTACTCTATTTATAGATACTCTTAAGGGGCTTCCCAGGTAGCTCAGTGGGTAAGGAATCCGCCTGCAGTACAGGAGGAGTTTGATCTGTGGGTTGGGAAGATCTGGAGGAGGCCATGGCAACCTACTGCAGTATTCTTGCCTGGAGAGGCCCATGGACAGAGGAGCCTGGCAGGTTCCATAGGGCCATAAAAAGTTGGACACAACTTGAAGCAATTGAGCACACACAGAGTTACTATAAAATATCAGCTGTGTTCCCTGAGCGGTACTTCTTTGTAGCTTATTTAACTTATATTCTTATGTACCTTAGTCTGTGCCTCTTAACACCCTACCCCTATTTTGCCCCCCCTCTTCCCTCTCCCCACTGGCTCTCTACATTGCAGTCTGTTCTGTTGTTATTTTCACTAATTTGCCTTTTTTTTAGATACCTCAAATACATACAGTGTTTTGCCTCTGGCTTATTTCACTAAGTGTAATTCCCTCCAAGTCTATCTGTGTTGTTGCGAATGGCAAATTTCCATTTTTCATGGCTGATCATTGTTCCATCATGTATATTTACCTCATTTTCTTAATCCATCCATGTGTTGGTGGACATTAAGGATGCTTCGATTCTTGGCTATTGTAAATGTAAATAATGCTGCTTTGAACACTGGTATGAATTACTGTTTTCATTTTATTTGGATGTATACTCTGGAGTGGAATTGCTGGATTAAATATAGTAGCTTTATTTTTAGTGTTTTGAGGAACTTCCATGTGGTTTTTTTCAGGGTGGCTGCACCAATTTACATTTCTACCAGCAGTGCACCAGGGGTTCCCTTTTCTCCACAACCTCGCCAACGTGTTACTTGTGGTCATACTGAGCCTTTTTAATAATTTAAAGTATTAGAATTTCCAAAAGAAAATGGTACAAAGATACTATGACCTATCACTACATGTAACAGGATTATTATTGATATAAAGCTAAATCTGTTGTTTAGACATGATTTTTGAATCTGGTTGTTCTTTATGACCTTAATTCTTCTGGACACAGCTTATGGAACCTCACTGCTTCAAATAAGTGTAAAACATTTGACCTTTGAAGCAAAAAACAGTATTTCAAATGCAACATCCAGTTCTAAATGTCTCAAAAAAACTCATTCAATCCTAAATTTAGTAGACCTTTTCTATGTTATACTTGTACATTGATAATTTACCCAAAAGCAATTAAGGGTTATATGGAGATATTTTGGAGTTTTGCTTAACAGATTTTGGTTTGCAGTGTTACAAAATTAAATTTAGTATAGAGCAGTCTCAGAATGGCAACCCACTCCAGTGTTCTTGCCTGGAGAATCCCAGGGACGGGGGAGCCTGGTGGGCTGCCGTCTCTGGGGTCACACAGAGTCGGACACGACTGAAGTGACTTAGCAGCAGTAGCAGCAGTCTCAGAATATATCTGAAGGAGTTAGAAAAGTACCCATGGGAGAGAATTGAAAATTGGTCTTATGTTAATAATTCTTCCTCATACCTTAAAAGTCACTCAGTGCTGGCATGTGTGAAAATATCCAGGACACCTTAGGGCCTGTGATGAGATCTCTTTAAGTGAAAATACTGAACTGGATAGTTTTAAATGAGTGTTATTTGGAATTTAGGCAGTGATTTCCAAATCCTCATGTGTAAATTGGTTCTAGTCTTTAACAAAGTTAAAATAATAAGAACACTGCAGTGGTGTTTGTTTGTTTTTTTGTTTGTTTTTGTTTTTAATTAAAAATCACCTTTATTCTGGATGTCTTTATCCAAAATTTGTTTTTTTCTGGGGAGTAAGGCAGTGATTTCTATTATGGTAGAAATCGAAAATGCCCTCAACTGTCAGTCTTGCATTTCTTCTACTGAAATCCAGGAGTCTGAAAGTCATTAATTTGCCTAAATGACTTAACAAATGAAGTTGTTCTTAAACTTACTTGGTTGAAAGATGTAGATCATGAAATGAGAAAATTGTTATTTGGCGTCCTTTTCTGGCATAATTTTAAAACTGACCAGTTTCAGAAAGTTAACAGTTACCTTTGTTTTTTTCACTAGGTTTGTAAATACTACCTCTGTGGTTTTTGTCCTGCGGAATTGTTCACAAACACTCGTTCTGATCTTGGTAAGTAAATTTTCTATAATTTTTATTGCATTTATGATTAAAGAGAAAGTAATTCTTTATAATTTTGGAAAGAAGTTTTCTGTTAAAGGTGTTGATAATTTATTTCCTGGCTTTTTAAAAAAGTATATTAACAAATGGCCAGTCTAATTAAACATAGTGGCTTATTTGAATCTACATATGTATTTCCATTCCCTCCTGAAACCCCTCCACTAAAATGAAAATTTAAAAACAAAAAAGGTGTAAACGGAAGATGAGATAACATTAGAGATGTCAACAAATTTTTGGAAGATGACAAGTGGATGGAAGAATAGCAGAGAAACCTGTATCCTAAAAGCCTGCAGAAGGGGAAATTAAACAGAAGCAAGAGTTTGATCAGCAGAACCCTGGACAGGCTCAGGATTTGGAGGCATCAGGTACCATAGAAGGCAGAGTTGAATTATGGGGCTGAAAACCAGAGATTAGTCTAGTTCAGGGTTTCTCAACCTTGACATTTGACAGTTTGACCTGGAAAATTCTGTGTTTGGGGAGGTGGGAGGGTCTCCTGTGGGTTGTAGGATGCTTAGCAGCATCCTTGGCCTCTATGGAGTAGATGACAGTAAAAATCTCCCAATTTTGACAACCAGAAATGCTTCCAGGCACTTATAGATATCCCTGGGAGCAAAATTGCCCCATGTTGAGAAGCACTAGTCTGGGTGGTCTGACCTGTGCATCAGGTAATTCTGTCTCCCATGCCAACAGCACTGGAGACCAGGGGGTTTTGTTCTGAAGAAATTGGGCTAAATGAACCACAAAATGCAAAAATCGACCATTTTCTCTCCAGGATGGTACATAACTAGTATCATTCTAGAAATATAAAATGGAAATTAAATTTGTTAAGCACAATGCTTGCCCTGAAGCATAAAAAGCACATTATGGCTGGATATATCTAGGTATTGGGATTTACAGATGTAGGACAGGGCAGTAATGAATAAAAATGAGACTGTAAGAGAGATTAAATGAGTCTGTTTTCTTAATAGTGAGGTTTTCCCATTCCCTTCCTCTGCCCTGTTCCTAGAAGGATACAGCCAGATGTTTTTTCCCCAGGCAGAAGAGAAGAGGATTCTTTAGAGAAAGTGAACAGTTCCAGAGAAGTGATCTACAGGTACTGACCCTTGGGGAATCTCCTAAAAGAAAGTCTTGCTGCCTGATTTTCCTATGGTAAAGCCTGTTAGTTCACAAACCCTGCCTGTGCATACCAACTTCGAGTCAGATTTTGGAAGTATTTTGCCAGCCAAGATTGCTATTTGAAGAAAACCTTCAAACATAAAAGATTAACCAAAACCAACAGAAAAGAAAGAATTTAGTGGAATATGGTGATAATGGGAGAAAACAGAAGAAAAAAATTTTAAAGCTGTAACTAAATTTAGTATTCCCAAAGAAATAAGAGAAAATATCAGGAGGAATAGGATGCTATATAAAAAGAAAAGTTTTGAAAAAAATAAAGAGTTCTTGAAATTAGAACTAGAGAAATATGAACATCAGTGGGAAGTTTTGAGGATAAATTTGTGGTATGTTGAGAAAAAATTAAAATTTGAAAAAATTCTATCAGTCCAGTGCTGTGATAGCTAATTAAGAGAGTTCTAGACAGAGAAAACAGAAGGGAGAAAATCTTAAGATTGCGTTACTGAAGGATTTTACTCTAGATGGAATGAATCCTTCTAGAACTCAGCACAGCAAATGATAAAAAGATCCATACCAAAGCACATTATTGTGAAATTCCAAAACACCAGGGGTGGGGTGGGGCACACAAGATTATCAATCAGAATGTCCTCGATTTGTCAGTAACAACACTGGAAGCTTGAAGACACTGGAGAAACATCCTCGGGATTCTGAATGGTAAAATGTTTTTACCTAGGTTAGCTATATAGCCAAACAGCAAAATACGAGTGTGAAAACAAAAATTTTCAGGCATGCATGGTCTCAACAAATTTATCTACTGGGAACCTTTTCTGTGGAAACTCATGAGTGTGAACCAAGAAGGAAAAAAATAAGAGATCCAGTAAACTGTATCTAGTACACAGCAGAAAACGACTTTCAAAGGATGACAACTCTATTAGTGAGCTTAGGGAAAAAAGGTAGCTCAGATTGAAGCAGGATGGAAAGCTCATGGAAGAAAATAAAGCCGATTTGATTATCTAATATATTTTGAATCTTGAGGGAGATTGCTACTGAGCTAGTTTCGATAGCTGAGTTAGTGTCTGGAGTGAATTTGGAAATAGAACATACAAGAGACTGAACTGAAGAAAAACCCGTAAGTGTATCAGAAGTGTCGTCATAATGCCCTTTTTGCTTAACTCGGGAGATAATAGGACATGGCATCAAAATATAAACACTGAATGTTCATTTAAATTTTTCATGCCTAAGATAAACCAAAAAAAAGGCAAGATAAGCATAGAATTTAGAAATAATGGAGGCAAATTCCAGAAGAGAAAGCTAAAAGGGTTAAAATTGATTGCCTTTTGGAGATGGTAAGAGGTAGGACTAGGGTGCTAGTCTTAACAATATTCACAGAGACTCTGATAGAATGTCAGTGGTGGTTCAGACCAAAGGCCTGCCATCATCCTAGCTTGCTTCTTGGCAGTAAGGAATAATTTTTTCATCCCTCCTACTCCCTCTCTTCTTTTACCATATAGTACATCTTGAAGGCTAAGGAGAACAATTTTCATGTGCATACTTGGGCATGTTGCTTCATGATTTAGTAGGCTCAGCTTAGGTGTCTGCAGACTACTCAGTGATTAAATGGATCTTCTTTCCTTTTTTTAAAAAAATAAACTTTTGTTTTGGCAAGAGAAAAATTAATTTCAATAATGTATATTGAATATATTCATATTTCTTGTTGTTTTAGGACCATGTGAAAAAATTCATGATGAAAATCTACGAAAACAGTAAGTTACCTTTTTTGGGATCATCCTCACCCCCAGTCATTATTTGCTTTAAAGGGGACAAGGATTGAAGAAATAATTTATGTAAAATGAAATGTAAATTTAAATGTAAATGTCTGTTAAGTGCTACCTTCTTTACCAGGATGAGGGACAGCTAGAAATTCACTTCTTATGTATGTGCCTGGTTTACTCTTCAGTACTTTTTTTCTTCTTCTTCTTCTTCTTTTTTTAAACTTTTTTGGGTATGCCACATGGCTTGTGGGATCTTAGTTCCCAGACTAGGGTAAATGTAAATTTATGTAAATGAATGTCATGTAGAGGTCCTACTCATTACTTGGGGGTCGTAGAAAGTGATACAGCTGTATGTAACCTCACCATACGAGTTTATACTGTATGCCAAGTATAAGCCTAAGCTTTTCTTCTATATCCTGTTTTTTTATTTTTTGCTAAGTCGCTTCAATCATGTCTGACTTTGCGACCCCCTGGACTGTAGCCCACCAGGTTCCTCTGTCCATGGGATTCTCTAGGCAAGATTACTGGAGTGGGTTGCCATGCCCTCCTCCAGTTTTTATTTTTTAGTTTATTATTATTTTTTTGCCCCTCCTCCCAGCTTGTATGATCTTAACTCCTTGACCAGGGATTAAACCTAGGCCATGACAGTGAAAAAACACTTGAGTCCTAACCACTGGACCTCCAGAGAATTCACTCGCTTTTTTTTTTTTTTTTCCTTTCGCATTTGTTTTTTAACAGACCTAATTTTATAAATGAAACTTGTCCTGGAGCCAGGGTCACAGATCTATAGTGTTCACCTAGATTTGCCCAACTGTAACCTCTGTGCTCTTAATACACTGTTAAATGCTACCTTGTTTACCAGGATGAGGGACAGCTAGAAATTCACTTCTTATGTATGTGCCTGGTTTGCTCTTCAGTACTTTTTTCTTCTTTTTTTTTTTTTTTAACTTTTTTGGGTATGCCACATGGCTTGTGGGATCTTAGTTCCCAGACTAGGGTTTGAACCCAGGCCTACAGCAGTGAAAGCAGGGAGATGTAACAGTTGGCCTGGGAATTCCCTCCTCTTCAGTCTGAATGCAGTAGTAGTTCATGAGATTAGTGAAGATAGAATATGAGAGTTGTAAAGGGATAAAGAATTGGAAAGAAAATAATATTTATTTTCATTTTATTAGGTATGAGAAGAGTTCTCGTTTTATGAAAGTTGGCTATGAGAGAGATTTTTTGCGATACTTACAGAGTTTACTGGCAGAAGTAGAACGTAGAATTAGACGAGGCCATGCCCGTTTGGCATTATCTCAAAACCAGCAGTCATCTGGGGTGAGTATAAGTTAATTTACAATCTTTGTAAAGTGTCCTTTCCTTTGGAAAGCCAGCGATCTCCCTGGTATTGAAACTTGGGTGCTCATGTTCAGTCGTTGCTTTATATGTTTCAAAATGACATAAAACTTAAAAAGATGTTTTTTTTTTCAGTCTTTATTAGTAAATGAATATTTTGCTAATTGGAAATTTTTATCTGAAATATCAGTAACAAAATATGCAACTGATTAACAAAAATTGAGATAATTGAGTTACTGTCCTTGTGATTTAGCATTTCAGTTATTAAATACAAATACTAGGTATGGTATATGGAAGTTTAAATGTTTATTTTTATATTTTAGTTGTTGATAATACACATTCTATTGTCTTCATCAGGCAGCTGGTCCAACAGGCAAAAATGAAGAAAAAATTCAGGTTCTAACAGATAAAATTGATGTACTCCTGCAGCAGGTAAGAATTGGAACTACTAGAATTGCTAAAATTAAAAAGACTGACAGTATCAAATATTAGTGAAGATCTGGGCAAACAAACTATTTTACTGTTGGGATTATTTAAAATGATGCAGGAACTTTGGAAAAGAGTTTCTTTCTTCAAAGGTTAAGAGATGCACTATGAGCCATTCCACTGCTAGATATTAATCTAAGAGGTGAAAGCATATGTTTATACAGAGTTGTATACCAGGGTTTATAGAGGCTTTATTCATAATAGGTGCAAAAAAAAACACCCCACCCCAAACCTGGAAACAAATGTCTGTCAGTAGGTTAATGGGTAAACAAATTGTGATGTATAGTGATAGTGATATACAGTGATAGTACACAGTGATAAAAAGGAATGAACTATTTATAATAATATTGATGAATCTTAAGATAGTAGATTGAGTGAAAGAGGCCAAACCCCACAAAAGGAATAGAGGACATGGTTCCATTTAAATACAGTTCTAGAAAATGCAGACTAATTTATAGTGACAGAAAACAGATTGCTGGTTGCTTTGGGAGGAGGCGCAACACAGAGACAGTAGGAAACTTGGGGTGGATTTGCTTATTATCTAGACTGTGGTGTTGATTCATGGAAGTCAGACCTTACAAAATTGTCTACCCTAGAAACTTTCTGTGTATTTCCTGTTAAGTATACATAGTTAATGCTGTGGGAAAATCGTTTAAGGGTAAATTAAACCCAAAGAGGCTTCACTAAACAAAACAAACCCAAACAACTTCTATACGCTAATGAAGCTTGAGGGTAAAAAGAAAAATACTAGGATACTGTGGTTAGAAAGATACCCTGACTGCTTTTTGAATTCCTCTTAGATTGAAGAATTAGGATCTGAAGGAAAAGTAGAAGAAGCCCAGGGAATGATGAAATTAGTTGAACAGTTAAAAGAAGAGAGAGAGTTGCTTAGGTCCACAACTTCGGTGAGTAGCAGCCTCATTTTGAGATAACCATGCTGTTAGCTGTGTATTGCTAAGATCTGTTCCTATTTATGAATAATTTTCTAATGTCATCAAACCTTTATTTTAAAGGGCCATGTAGTATTTATGATTCCAGGTCATAAGAAATGTAATAAAAGCTCTGTTTTTACATTTATATTACAAAATAGCTTTAGACAATGTGTAAACAAATGTCTGTAATTTTGTTTCAATGAAACTTTGCAAAAACAAGCCCTTAGCTGCTGGCTTGCTAACCTGTGCCTTAGATAGTTAAGTATTTTGGTTGGGCTTAGGTTTTGGTGGGTTTTTGGTTTTTTTTTGGTTACTAATCACATTACTTAGTTCATATTTACCTTACTACAAAATTGGTATACTCTTCATAATACCCCTACTTACTTAACTTTGAATTAGATGATACAGTATACATGTTTTGGATATTGATGGTAAAATATAATTGAGCATTGGTTCCCAAATATTAAAATGGTATGTTCAGATTATATGCAGCGAGTTCATTTCCTAATGATTTTGAAACACTTTTTTAAAATTATTTTTGGTTTTTCTGGGTCTTCATTGCTGTACTTGGTCTTTCTCTAGTTACAGAAAGTGGAGTCCACTCTCTAAGCCCATTGACTTCAGTAGTTGAGGCACAGGGGCTGTTTAGCTGCAACTTGAGGGCCCTGCCTAGAGCTTGCAGGCTTCAGTAGTTGTAGCACACACTCTCCGTAGTCGAAGCTTTCAGGCTGTGGAGTGCAGGCTCGGTAGTTGTGGCATATGGGCTTAGTTGCTCTGAGGCATGTGGAATCTTCCCAGACCAGGGATCAGACCTGTGTCGCCTGCATTGGCAGGCAGATTCCTATCAACTGCGCTACCAGGGAAGTCCCAAAAAACATTTTTAATACGGAGTTCACATTTTTAACCTGTTGAACCAAGCAGGAAATGAATTCAGACTAAAATAGGTAGCTTTCTGAAAGGTGGGTTAACTTTTTCGAGGTGGTAAGTAGTTCAAGGGTTATAATAGAGGGATGGGGTCGTAATACTTCTTGAAAAGTTGATTGCTGTTGTCATGCTTCCCTTGTCTAAAAGTTGCTGCTAAGTATTATGTCTTTGGGGAAATGGAAAGTAGCAGTTCACAGAGTTAAAAATCTTTTCTAAATGTTAAAAGTATTTTTGAGGGGAATTTGTTTTCTCTTGATCAGATATTTTATAATAACTGATTTATCATTTCAGACAATTGAAAGTTTTGCTGCCCAAGAAAAACAAATGGAAGTTTGTGAAGTGTGTGGAGCCTTTTTGATAGTGGGGGATGCCCAGTCCCGGGTAGATGATCATTTGATGGGAAAACAGCACATGGGCTACGCCAAGATTAAAGCTACTGTAGAAGAATTAAAAGTAAGTTTCTTAAGAGCATACATTTTAGCTACATCTAGTACTTTATATTAGTGTGGTTAAGAATTAATCGTGTAGATTTAAAACGCTTGATATTTTTGCTGGGTTATTCGAGGTAGTGATAATTCCTGTAATATTTTGCTATTCATCAGATTAGCAAAGTGCTTTATTTTCTTTGCTCTGTAGTGTCAGGAATTTGGGAGAAGGAATATTCCTGAGGGTTTAGTCAAATATCTTGTCTACATACATGGTGTTAAGATTTCTCCATTTCACTTTTACGGTATCAAATTTTAAGTTGGTCTACAGTTGATTCATGTTAGGTAGCCGTTGTTTGACAGCATCTTTAAAGTTATTTAGTTCTGAAAAAATCGAATTTGATTTCTTTAGGAAAAATTAAGAAAAAGAACTGAAGAACCTGATCGTGATGAGCGTTTAAAAAAGGAGAAGCAAGAACGAGAAGAAAGAGAGAAAGAAAGGGAGAGGGAAAGAGAAGAGAGAGAGAGGAAAAGACGAAGAGAAGAGGAAGAAAGAGAAAAAGAAAGAGCTCGAGACAGAGAAAGAAGAAAGAGGAGTCGATCACGAAGTAGGCATTCAAGCCGAACTTCTGACCGAAGATGCAGCAGGTCTCGGGACCACAAAAGATCACGAAGTAGAGAGAGAAGGCGAAGCAGGTATGTTGAACACATGAGATAGTGCCAGGCATATAGTGAAAGTGTTAGTTGCTCAGTTGTGTCCGACGCTTTGAGACCTTGTGGACTGTAGCCTGCCAGGCTCCTCTGTCCATGGAATTCTCCAGAAAAGAACACTGGAATCAGTTGCCATTTCCTCCTCCAGAGGATCTTCCCGACCCAGGGATTGAACTGGGTCTCCTGCATTGCAGGTGGATTCTTTACCTAGTGTCTGAGCCACCATAGTGAGTGTGCATTAAATAATAGTAATTACTGGTGAATTCCTTGGTACCCTCTTAAGTCTCATGAAGCACTTGGGCAGATGAAAGTTGAATCAAGTGAACGAGTTCGTCTTGTAGGCAACTTCACTGCTCTTAGGCTGCCGAAGGAGATTTTGATGCAGTCTTATTAGGGAGTTAGTGTAACGGAAGAGTGCTTCTCTTATTGATTCCAAGACATTTAAATCATAAATTATTTTGGGTAGGATTACCTATTTGAAAAATTGAAGTTAAGGACTTTCAATTTTCAATTCTTAAGGTTTCTTAGTTATAAATGTGTTTTAATAGTAGATTGTATTCATTTGCCTTTAAGAGTGGTTTTTGCTTTAAATAACAGTATGTAATTCTTCAAGGTTTTTTCTCACTGTAATATCAGCTGAAGTTGCTCTCCTTTTGTTTCAAATTATTTAAGAAGTAGAGATCGACGAAGAAGCAGAAGCCACGATAGATCAGAAAGAAAGCATAGATCTCGTAGTCGAGATCGAAGAAGATCAAAAAGCAGAGATCGAAAATCATATAAGCACCGGAGCAAAAGTCGAGACAGAGAGCAAGACAGAAAATCGAAGGAGAAAGGTTAGTTTTTGTGAGAATTTGATTCTTTAAGGGACCATTTTCACTTTGTCTCCTCACTAACTCACTTTTCTTTAGACAAGCAGAGTTCCACTTCAAGCTATATTTATTTTTACTTTTGATGAACCCCATTCAATAGGAGACAAGTCTTATTTTCTCTTCTGTTGATTTATGAGAATGACAGTTGACCTTGTGTTTTCTTAGAACATGTTAAAGTCGCATACTTCAATTTATAACTTGAAGACTTATCATTTAGATTCTTCCAAGTATTGCATTACCTGTTAGGATTATTAGGCTGTAGAATTCTTGGTTATTGGCAACATTTTTTAGTTATTTGGCAACACTTGCTGCAGTGTTCCATAATACTTTGAAGAGTAAATGTACAGTATTGCATTGGTCTTCAAGGATAGCATTTATTTAATTCTATAGTACTTCTAAGTTTTCATAAGTTGAATGCCTTATGTGTGCATGTCGTG
>SJYV01005751.1:741270-742582 GCA_006410875.1 Neotragus pygmaeus | reverse complement strand
GTGCCTTTTCTTATTGAAACATGGGTTTTCCCATCTATTTTTTCCTTTGAGTTTCTGTGGCGTGCCAGTAGCTGGTTGACTGCATTCTTAATCAACTTTTCATTTTGTCTTTGGCATGTTTTCACAAGGATATTCCCACCTTTCAATTTAGCCTTCATTGAATGATGAATGATAATTCTTTTAATCATTAGGGTCTCATTTCTGCATATTCTTCAGATTCTTTGTATACTTATTTTTGGACTGGGCTATTCTGCTTTGCATGGTTTTCAGGAATGAGAGAAAGGGCTTATTTCTAATTTTCTTGGCTCTGCTTATTCCATCCTGTTCTGCCTGTCTGTGTCCATGCTTGATCACCAACATATGTGTGCTCATGTATGGATTTATTACAGTAGACATGTATGTGATACGCATTATTTTCTTTTATGAAATTAGTCTGGTTTTTGTGGGGTTTAACTGAGTTGAGTTAGGAAACTAGCAAACAATGGATTATCTTTTTTTTCCCCTTCAGTCTTCAGCTTTTATTTTTCCTCAAATAAGTGCACTTTCTCTTTTTAAAATATTTAGATATATTGACTTTTTCTAGAACATGGAGCAAATGTTAAAAAGTAAGAAACGGTGATTTTTAAAACTTTAATGAGCTTTAGTATCTGCCATTTAAGTTCAGAAGTTATTTTTGTGATTCAAAAGGCAATTGATACCAAGAATTAACTGACTTTTATTAGTTTTTAAGTAAGCTTCATTCAACCTTTTGGCAAGATTTTCTGTGTAACATATTTGGGGGGTCAGCTCTCAACAACCAGATATATCTTGTCAGAGATGAAAGTAATCACTTTGAGAACTAAAACTCTTCGCTGTATCTTCATTTGTGTCACTTAAAATAGTTGGATTGGTTCTCAGGGACAGAAACTAGGTAGCTTTTATAACTATTTGGGATCAAAATCGAGCTATAAATTGCACTGGCCTGACTTAAAAAGAATTTGTGTAATTTTTGGAGAGAGCAGAGAGAATGAATTGCTAAGCTATGATCCTTATAATGATGACATCACAGCATATAATCAGACTTGTGTAAGTGAAATAAACTGCGCTGTGTTTGGATTGTGGATGAAAGGATTTCCTGATGAGATGTGGAGACAGGATTGAAGACTGGATTCAGGGAAACTGCCTCTGGTCTATCTTGAAAGATTGGGTTTGCCATTATAGAGTTATTTTAAATGTTGGAATCTCTTTTAAAAGTGACATAATTTATTGACTTTTTCAAATAACCCTGTGGCCGGTTAGCCATTCTTGTATATATAATGGAAGACCTGAACTT
>SJYV01005751.1:721270-736270 GCA_006410875.1 Neotragus pygmaeus | reverse complement strand
CGCTTGAGGGGTCTATGACTAAAGGTTTTGAAGATCTAGCAATTGGGTCACATCCAACACCCAAAATTAATTAGGCTCAAGGAGATTATTCTTACTAACCAAATTCACAAGAATCCCATGTAGTGGTCATGTGCTTGTTTACATTGAGAAATACACATTTCTCTGGTGCAGACCAAAAAGTTGTCAGTTGCTTCATGCGTATTTCTCTTTGAAAAGCCTTCAGGGGTAGCCGATTTTTACTAACCAGAAGATTACTTGGTAAGACTGCAAGCACCAGTCAGTTCTTAAAACTGTTTTTATTTTGGAAAATTTAAGACACAAAAGTAGGACAGTGTAGTTAACTGTTTAAGTTCATCACCAGTAAGATTCAGTGACCATTCTGTGTGTGTGTCCTCTGTCCCTGTTATTTTCAGGCAAGTCTCAGACATACTTAATTTACAAATGTTTCTGCATGTATCACTAAAAGACTTAAAATTTACTGATTTAAATTGGATAAACTTGAGTTCATACTGGTCTGGTGGGAGCCTGGTAATTGAGCCTGGTAATTGCTGTTTCTGGCATCCTCCTTTTTGCATCCTCCTTTTTGCAGGGTAGTGACACTCGTCTTCACCCTTTTTGTTAAGACATCTTTTCTTCAAACAGATCATAATACAATAATTTTTCAAGTTGTATTAAAACATCTTTCTTGCCTTCTTGAGCTAATTTTGTTACCCAGCCTAGAGACACCTTTCCTTATATAACATTATTTTCCTGCAGGTGATGCTTCTGGTTTCTTCAATATAGTGTCACAGCCATATTTCTAAGGTGTGAGAACACTTTGACCACATGTGGGTTGGGTTCATTCACTTGATTAAAAATTTTTAGAGATGTTAAAACTGAACAATTTAGGATGGAAGTGCATAAAATGAAAAATACTTGAACTTGTGTATATTTTCTGTGAGGTGGGACTTCCTGTGTCTGTTCTGTGCTTTCAAAAATGTGTTGTAGATGAGCTGTGTGAGTATTTTTTAAATGTGCATAAAATGAAAAATACTTGAACTTGTGTAGATTTTCTGTGAGGTGGGACTTCCTGCAGGGTTGGTTTTCAGGAACAGAAGTGTTTTGTGATATGTCTCTTCTGCTCCTGCTCTTCCTGTCCAGGAGCTACTAGTGTTAATTATTTTTCCAAGTGGTTTTTGTGGGGAGGTGGGTGGTGGGGGATGTAATCATTTATATGTATGAATCTCTTAAAATATAGTACAGCATATTTTTTGAATCTTGCTCTTTTCACCCAGTGTTTAGAAACAATTGGGATATAGGAGATAGCAATTTTAAGTTAAAAAATATAGTTTCAAAAGTCCATTTCAGTAAAAGAAGTAAATGTATTTTTCATTGTATTAGATTTTTTAATTTCCTAATTTAAAAATGCAGTTTCAGTTTCATAGTTGATCTGTTTCTCCCCCTTGGCCATCCCAAATAGATCAGTTGTCATCAACTTTAAAAATGTTTAGGAACAACAGCTTCAGGAAACAGTTGGGTACAACTGTGCTGTAACTTCTTCTGGCTGTTCCATCCCTAGATACATACCCTAGAGAAACATTTATGCATGTGTGTCATAACAGCATCATTTGTAATAGGAAAGGAAGCAAAAACAAACTGGAAAGACTTGAAATGTCCAACAGACCAGGGGACAGATATGTGGTATATTCCTATAGTGGGATTCCAAGAAGGCAGACTGAACTACAGCTGCACATGTGAAGGTGGATGAGTCTCTGGTCAAAAAAGCAAGTTGCTGAAGAATAATCCAGTTCCTTTTCTGTGAAAGTCAAAACCAGTCCATAAATACATGGTAAATGGAAAGCAAGGAAATGATTTTAACAGAATTCATTGTATTGGAGGGAGATCATGAAGGGCAAGAGGATCCTTCGGAAGAACTGGTGGTGATTGTTGAAGCTGGGTGGGTGGTTTTTTTTTAAAACTGTATGTGTATGTGCTTTTGTATGTTTATTTCTTAATAAAATATAAATTTAAAAAAATGGGAAAAGGTCTTGATGTAGGTAGTAAGTAGTAAAATAGATACATAAACAGTGTATTTCATGGAATTAAAGTGATAGGTTTAAAGAGTATTGTTTCTCGAGTTCCAGACTTAGGGCTTTAATTGTTGTCTTTAAAGCTAGAGACGGCCTCCATGTATGTATGTTTTCTTTGTGATACATTATTTTTATCTTGAAGTAATTTTCGTTTGGGTGTCTGCCAGGAAACTGATTCTGTTTCTGTATAATCAGCTTCCAAGGAAGCTTTTTCTCCTAGATTTATGCCAGTCTAGGAAGGAAACCTGCCATTCTCCTGACCCATGATCAGCACGTCCTTCCCTTTGTTCAGGTTACATTGTCACCTCAGAGGGGCTACTCTTGGTCCTTGTTTTACTCCTAATAAGTGTACTTACATGAAGTGTTTAAATAATGTTTGCTCTGTAAAGGGGAAGTGGTTGAAATTTGAAAGGCACCTCAGTTCAGTCGCTCAGTCATGTCAGACTCTTTGTGACCCCATGAACCACAGCATGCCAGGCCTCCCTGTCAATCACCAACTCCCGGAGTCCACCCAAACCCAAACTCATGTCTATTGAGTCAGTGATGCCATCCAACCATCTCATCCTCTGTCATCTCTTCCTCCTGCCCTCAATCTTCCCAGCATCAGTGTCTTTTCAAATGAGTCAGCTCTGCATCAGGTGGCCTAAGTATTGGAATTTCAGCTTCAACATCAATCCTTCCACTGAACACCCAGGACTGATCTTGCAGTCCAAGGGACTCTTTAAGAGTCTTCTCCAACACCACAGTTCAAAAGCATCAATTCTTCGGCGCTCAGCTTTCTTTATCGTCCAACTCTCAACATCCATATATGACTACTGGAAAAACCATAGCCTTGACTAGAGTACGTAAAATTCATGTAGCTAAAAGGTCTTGTATCAGTTACCCGTGGCCCTTGTATACTTCCAAATAAATGCCCCAAATCACTTCATTATAAATGAACCATAAGCATTCTAGACCACTACTAAATATGTTCTGGAAATCTTTTTAGGATAGCATTCTGGTAACTGATTTGTTTCAATGACTTGAAAATGACGTAATCTTACAGCGGAATTGTATGTCACTCAGAAATTAAGTTTTTACTATCTGTGCATGAAATATATAATAAAAATTATTCTTGGGACTTCCCTCCCCGTTTGGTGGTTAAGACTCTGCTTCCACTGCAGGAGTGAGTTTGATCCCTGGTGGTGAGGGAGCTACGATCCCGTCCTAGATGGTGTGGCCAAAAAAAAATAATTTACTCTTGACACTTCAGATATTTATTAATCTTCAGCCTTTAAGCTATGTTGCTTCTAGAAAATACATTTGATTCAGGTTGGATTAACTTGAAATGGGTGTGCATATTTTACCAACCTTGTGGTAATTGCCCTTATTGATCTTCCTGTGCTTCACTGGGTGACACCTGTGCAGGTTCTGTTGTAAGCTTTCCAACAGTACTGTTTTCAAATTTATTCCACCATGTTCACTTAAAAGCAACCTAAAATCTCTCTTTTCCACAAGCAGTGATTAACCAACCCTCAGCCCGTGCCTCAATTTATCTTCTTTAAGACGGATTGAAAATAACGGACAAAGCACTTGGGGCTTGTCCCCTTTTCATCCCCCGTCACAGCCCTGGCAATGGAACACCGAGCTCTGGGTGGCATTGGCTTTCATTAGGGGGCATGCTATCTTAAAAGTGTGACTTGGATGCCAGACTTCTATTTGGTGGTACTAAGTAAACCACAGATTTAGATTTCATACTCATGAATAAAATAGTACACATTGCACTTGCACTATTCATAACATTTTCCTTTTTTTTTTTTTGGCATTGGGTGAGATAAATGTTGATGCAGTGCCTTAGTGTCCCTTCACCCTTCATCAGAAGTGAGCTGTTGAGGATTTGGAGATGAGAGAGGGATGGCTTATTTCATGTGCTGGAGGAGATTAAGACATGTGCTTGCCCAGGAGGTCTCTGGTACTTTTTCCTCAATTGCATAAAGAGTTAGAGATGACTTCACAGTGGTGTGTAAAAAAGTGAGTATTAATGAAAGCTGGTGAATGGAGTCAGGCAGGAGTGCAAATTCAATGCTGTATGCGGTGTCTTGGCTTTTCTGCAAGTTGTTAGGTTAAAAAGTGGTTACTCAAGTTGTGTAAGTCCTGCCATTTAAAGGTTGCTAAGAGCCGTGTACACCACCATGATTCTTGGCCTCTGGGCCAGTGGCAAGGCTTAATCACTCAGAGCTTTTGTGTAATAAAGTTTTATTAAGTATCAAAGAAAACTTCTGACACAGACATCAGAAAGGGGCAGAAAGAGTGCCCTCTTCCTAGTTTTCAGCAATAAATCATATAAGCTGCTGATTAGAGGAAGGAAATGTCTCAAAACTCAAGAGAGTGGCACCAGACCCCTCACCTATAACATGCATTTTGAGATAGCATTGGCACAAGGTGAGTCATCCCGTGCCATAAAATTGACATGAAGAGAGGCAGGTTTCTGAACAAATTTATTAACATAGCTTAAGAGAACATTTCCATGAGTAAAACATACTGGTTTGTTGAGCCATTATTGGTTCTGAGTCTTAGGTGGAACTGACTTGAAGAGTCTAAGGTAAATACATAGTTCATTAACATAGCTTAAGAAAAGCATTTCCATAAGAAAAACACATTGGTTAGCTCAAGGTTTGAGAAAAGTTCAGGTGGAACCAGGTGTCATGACAACATAGAAATTTTAAACCTTTTAATTTTGTATAGAGAAGGGAAAAAAATTATATCTGACACTTGTTTCCCCCTGTCGTTTAAGAGAAGAAAAAAAGTGACGCCTGGGGACCCCCAGCCTTCCTGCCTGTTACCCTGTCGCCATTTTGTAGATTTCAGAGTTGTAAGACGGAATGATGGTAAGAGATGGGTTTAGAAGCTAGGACCTTTAAACCAGGGTGTCAAGTGGGCCATGGCTTTCCCAGCCCCAGTTAGCTCACCCTGCCCTTAATGGAGTTGTGAACAGAGCCCGGCCACTTGTCCTGAGTCTCGGAAGTGCATACCTGTGCCTGACCAGGACTGGGGTACAACTTTACAAAATAAACTTGTGTCAAAGTACTTTAAATGTGCTCTACTCCCAAGCCTAGAGAAGTTGCACAACAAGGAAATAAGTACACATACAAAGTTAGCAACTGTTAGATGCATCCAGATTCATTATTTACAAAATATCGATTCCGGTTTTTCATTTCTGTGATTTAATACGTCATTTTTGCAGCATTGCTGTTGTAGCAGGGCTTCTCTAACAGAGATGGTGTATATTCTGTCAGTGCAGAGCTTCCATTTTTCATTAAAATGAGTTCTACTTCCTGAAAGTCCTGTAGTCTTAGAATGTCTTTGTCCTTAATATGAAAAAGAAGTTACATAATGGTTCATAAACATACGTAAACTTAGGGTGAAAAGGCTGAACAGGATTGCCCCAGCACTGCTTGCTTTCCATCCATGGTAAACTGAGTCAGCAGTTGAGAATTGTTTCCCTTTCCTGTTTTTGTGTTTTAGACCTGTTGCTGATTTCCAAGGGGAATAAAGTCTCGATTTAAAAAAGACTTTAGTCCATCCAGGGCACCATATATATATATGAAAGTAGGACCACTTTTCATTTACAAAGAATATACTGTTAGCCATGGCACCAATAAGAATTGCTAAAAGGCATTTTGAAAGTTGCTTTTTAAAAAGTGCCCAAAGAGATGAGAGTTTCCCTCAAGTTAAAAAATGAGATTTATTTTGAATCAGAAAAATACATAAAAATGCCCTGTTTAAGGCTTGACTTTGCTAAGCAGGTAAGAGTGGCTTTGTATTTTCTGTCCCAGGGACCAGTCAGTCTGTTGAGATGGGAGGCTGGCCATACATACTGAGCTAGGGTTTTAAATTTTGCTTGTTGTAATTCAGAGAATTTAAAAGAGTGAGTAAATTAAAGGTATGCAAATCTATAAAAAGCACCAGATTGAAAATAACCTAGCTACCATGTTTGGCTATCCTGCAGCTAAAATGTCCAGTGTCTTAGATTTGTTTTCATATTAGTAATACAAAAGCTAGTGATCGGCTTCACTGAACATAATTTTACCCGCCTAGAGCCCAGTCTCTTTAGAAACTTGTAAACACCCTACCTTTCTGAGCAATGTGTTTGGTAGCTTTCTGATCTTCTCCACTTCCTGTGGGTTAATCCCCAGTTCATAGCAGCTTACTTGTAGTAGATTTTGGTAACTTAACTCTTGTCTATCCAGTTCAACTTCAATGAAGTCATTTTCTTTGTGGCTCTGAATTCTGACTTTAAGTACCAGCTCTGGATCACCCGACAAATTTTTATGTAAAAGAAAATAAACATTTTTAACATCAATTATAGCAAAGAGCTGAATAATAATAAAATAATAAAAAGCATATGTAAACTTTTAATTATCTGAGGTTTTTATAGGAATGCCGGCCAAGCTCAGGTATATGCCCCATTATACTCACCAAAAGGCAGTGTGAAGCCAGGATCTAAAAAAACCCAGTGTATGACATGCAGTACCTTTGGCAATACATCTGTGTTGGGTGTGACTTGTTGGGTGTGCTTTGTTGGCCGTTTGAAACATTTGAAGAAAATGTGTAGCCCTGGGGTGCTATATTCTTAAGGGTGCAGATCATCCTGTTGATTGCTGTTGGATCCCCTGGGACTTGAGGGGCAGATAGACAGGATAATTCTACCATCTTGGAAGACATCTTTGGGTTTCCCTGATGGCTCAGCTGGTAAAGAATCCACCTGCAAAGTGGGAGACCTGGGTTCAACCCTGTGTTGAGAAGACCCTCTGGATAAGGGAATGGCTACCCACTCCCGTATTCTGGCCTGGAGAATTACATGGGGTCGCAAAGAGTCCGACATGACTGAGCAACTTTCACTTTTCACTTGGAGACAGTGGCATTGGGTGAGTCTTAAAACTTAACTGTCGTAAGAAGGAGCAGTCTTGACTAAAGGTGGAGAAAGTTGATGAAGCCAAATGATGAAGTTGGCTTTGCAACATGACCTAGGGGTTGAATCCTCACCTGGGCAGGTGTCATCAGGTTTGGTATTATCACCTGGATCAGTTGGCAGCTGTTGATTTGAGCCTCCTTGTCTATATTCACCTGAGAAAGAATTGGAGAAGGAGAGGTGAGAAACAACAGCAGCTCAGCATTTAGCTGTGTGCCAACTCTGCCAGTTATAGACGAGGAATAGAGCCCCATCACCACTTTCTGCTCTGCAGCGCCTCACAGGAAAAAACTCGAAAAGGGCAGTAATTAGACTTGAACAAGAATTTTCCTTAATTGCTGCTTAAATCATGAAAAGGAACTGAGATAGTATTTTTAAATGATATGTAATCTGAAGAAGAAATATTTATAATCTGTGTGCTTAACTCGTTTCTACTTAAATGTATTTGGCATTGAGAGTTTTGTGTCTCCAGATCTTTAGCAGAGTTACACAGTTAAGAGAGTCCCTTTAATAAGGAGAATTTTCTCAACCAGAGGGAAGTGAAAGGAGGGAACATTAGAACATCAAGGTGCCAGGCCTTTTACATAGAATATCTTCCCAAGGCTGCTGTGTGCAGTGCTAATCCTTGGGGAGATGATTCAAACGACAATTAAAAACCCAAAGTGACCTTTGTGCTGGTGTTTACAACGGGAGAGAGAGATTAATCAGGTGACCTCAGGTAAATGTGATTTTACAGTTGTAGGCCTGGTGAGATCAAGATACACAGTAGTGTGAAAACCTGGAAGGGGGTCGAGAAAGACCTCCCTGAAGGCTAAGTGACCTGACATCTGAAGGTTGAGTCAGCTTAACTAAATTCAGAGGGTGGAAGAGAGAAGAGCTTTTCAGGGCCTGGGAACAGCAGAAGGCCCAATTTTTAATATTGATTTTATGTTGAAATCATAGTTTTGATTTATTGGGTGAAATAAATATTAATTTCACCTGCCTTTAAATGTGGCTACAAAAGAAAGTTTAATTACCTATGTGGCTTGTGTGCTAAGTCGCTTTAGTCTTGTGCGACTCTGAACCCTACGGACTGTAGCCTGCCAGGCTCCTCTGTCCTTGGAATTCTCCGGGCAAGAATACTGGAGTGGGTTGCTGTGCCCTCCTCCAGGGGATCTTCCCAACACAGGGATTGAACCCATGTCTCTTAGGTCTAACCTGCTTTGGTAGGCAGGTTCTTCACCACTAGTGCCTTATGTAATATTTTAATTGGACAGTGCTGGTGTGAGTGAAAGGTCTTTATTCTAGAACAGTGTCAAGCCATTAGATGGTGTTCAGGAGAAGACTGTCATAATCAGACTTGCATTTTGGAAAAAAGAATCACAACAGAAACCTCACTGGCCTCACAATAATCCCATGGGGTGTAGGTATTATTCCCATTTTCAGACAAGAAAATTGGGGCTGAATGATAAAGTAACTTGGAGTTTGCTCCATGAAATGGCAGGACCTGGATGTGACCTAGTTAAGGGGAAAGTGAAAAGAAATTGTTAGTCGTTCAGTCATGTCCAGCTCTTTGTGATCACATAGACTGTAGCCCTTTGTGATCCCAAAGGCCTGGCACCTGTCATCTGTCCATAATTCTCCAGGCAAGAATACTGGCGTGGGTAGCCGTTTCCTTCTTCAGGGTATCTCCCTGACCCAGGGATTGAACCTGGGTCTCCTGCAATGGTGGCAGATTCTTCACTGTCCGAGCCACTGGGGAAAACGTGGCCCAGGGCAAAATGGCTACCCAAGGAATTGCAGCCTCCCCACCTGAATGCTGTTACCTGGATAGGGGTGACTTGCCTCTTCCCTGCCCTGTGGACCTCAGGGCATGCCCTGCCTTGACCACCTTTTGCTTGAGTCACTGCCAGGTGCAAAGGTGACAGCAGAGTGAGGGACTTTGGTGGAGGCTGGAGCGTGGTGGGCTGAGAGGGGAATCACATTCGAGCCACAGCTCCTAGTCTCAGCAGGTGCTCCATTGTCCCATCTGATTTTGCTTACCAAAAAACTCAAAATTATAAAAAATTTCAAGCCAACAACCACAGAGCACTTAATCCCAAGCGTGAGGTCTGTCTGATGTAGGCCCTGCACAACTGCTCTGATCTCAGGCCCATGAAGTCAGTTCTGTTGAGGGCTTAAACCGTACTTTTTCCACACTGCTGAATGCTTCTCCAAAAAATACAGTCTTGCCCAGTGCAGCGCTCTCCCAGGACAGAAATGATGTCCCTGTGCCCTTCCACTCCAGTCGAGAAGGGACCTCCGTGCTGGTCAGGGAGACTGAGTGACCCAGACACCTGAACTGTAACAATGCCTTTTTCACCACTTCACTACTCAGGCCACACAGCATGAGACACCCCCCAAGTGCAAAAGCATTTCATTTTCGTGATGGACCTGTGGATGGACAGGGTCTCTTAGAGGTCAGAAAGCATGCTCTTTGAAGTCTGGAAGATTTGGATCTGAATTTTTCCTGTGCTATTTAGTAGCAGTGACACCTTAGACGAGTCACTTTTCTGAGCCTGTTTTCTCATCTGGAAAATGGGATTAATAATCTCTACCTCACAAGTTTATAAGAAGGAATGAGAAAATGTACAGAAAATACAACCACTCCTAGCATGTACTGAGCACCAGAATTTGCTGGCTGCTATTATTAATTATAGCTATTGATACTTGCCTCCCTCTGAAAGGACCCATGGTCTACTGCTCTGCTCTTGACTACACCACTGGCAGAGTGCAGAAGGACACCCCACCTTCTCGGGCCTCTCCCCTGTCCTCCTTGACCACCATATTACATAAAACAGGATTTAAAGACTCACCTGAAGGCTTCACATCCAGTTGGGGTTCAGCCATGTGTAAGTTCTGTAGTCTGCCAGATCAGCAGCCCCTCCAGCATTTACACTGAGCTTCCAATCAAATAAAAGGCATGTTTTAAAGCCTCAATGCATCTATCTGCTTTGAAACAATATGTTCTTTTCATTGGCCACTGAGATAGGGCAGGGTTGGCCTGTTTTACAGGTAAGCAAACTAAGGCTCAGGTGTTTCGTATGACTTGCACAGGTTGCTGCAACTGAAGGAACAGACTAAAATTCAGTGCTCTTTCAGCCTGTGTCCATGGGGAAGCAGTGCAGGCTAATAATGCCCACCCAAGGGCCCCTGAGAGGGGAGGGCTTTGGAGGCACAGCCTCCTTGGGAAAAGTTAGTAGCTACTACCTCAAGGGGTAGGAAAAGTCAAACAGTATCTCGAACAGACTCCCTCTCCTCCCCAGTTCTCTCTCCCCTTTCTCCCCAGCACCTTCGTCAGCATCTGTGCGTGACAAGAAAGCAAGAGCACCTGGGCATATACCTGGGGAGACTCCTCTCGGCAAGGATCCTGAGTCCAAACATCAAAATGGTGAAGGCAGGGGCTGGAGCAGGAGGTTTTATGAAAGGTGGGTGGAGCTGGGCAAAGTCCTGGGCAGGGCTGCAGTCTCAAAGGGCTGAAGGTAGGAACTCACATGTTGGGATGACTCCCGTTTCATTGGACACTCCAGTGTCAGAAGTGGGGCATCAGGTGGGGCTTATTATCATGAGGCTAGAGGCAACTGTGGAGAAGGCAATGGCACCCCACTCCAGTACTCTTGCCTGGAAAATCCCATGGATGGAAGAGCCTGGTGGGCTGCAGTCCATGGGGTCGCGAAGAGTCAGACACGACTGAGCGACTTCACTTTCACTTTTCACTTTCATGCATTGGAGAAGGAAATGGCAACCCACTCCAGTGTTATTGCCTGGAGAATCCCAGGGACGGGGGAGCCTGGTGGGCTGCCGTCTATGGGGTCGCACAGAGTCGGACACGACTGAAGCGACTTAGCAGAGGCAACCGTGGAGATCAGCGCCCATAGGTTTCTCAAACCAAGCTGTGCATTGAAATCACCTGCAAAGCGTGATGTGGGTGTCGGGATTATACCTTTCAGTGAGTCCTGCTTAATTTGTCTAGGGTGCAGTCTGGGCCCTGAAATTTTAAAAGCCCCCCAGCTGATTTTAATGTTTGGCCAAAGCTGAAAGTCACTGATTGGACCAAGCTGCCTATGGTGCAAATGGGGAAATGGAGACCCGAAGCAGAAAAACTCTCCATGAGAGTCACGGGCAGCTGAGCACAGGCCTGGAGCTAGATCTGGGTCACCTTGTGGTCAGCCTGATGCTGTCTCCTCAGCATGCCTGGTGCCCTTCCGCCAAGAATGCAGGAGACCCTGCCCTGGGCAGAGAGGAAGCAGCAGGGATTCACCTGGCTCGACCTCCTAAGGGAGTGGAAGGAAATGCACTTTGGCCAGCCCTGCTGCCAGGGTGTGTCACCCTTGAACAGAGCCACACTGCACCCCTCACCTGTGTGGTGGGGCTGTGAAGGCAGAGAGATGGGATAAAAATGCTTTGAGGGGGAGCCTCTTGCATCCCCAACGTCCCCATGTCACTTGCTCTGTCCATACACTCTCCCACTCCCCATTCACTGCTTCACTCATTCATGCATTCTCTCAACAATACTCACTTTTTCTTGTTGTTTTGGGGAACCCTCTTTTTTCTTTATTTATTGATTGCACTGTGCGATTGCGGGATCTCAGTTCCCAGACCAGGGATTGAACCCCAGGCCATGGTAGTGAAAGTCCAGAATCCTAGCCACTAGGCCACCAGGGAACTCCCTTATATTTTTATTTTTTAAATAAAATGCTTTAGAGTAAAAAGTCTAGTGTTAAAAATCAGAACCCATTAGCAAGCAAGAGCAAACTGTTTGGAGGCAGCCACACAGGCCTGGGTGTGTCTTTTTTCATTCATTATGTTGGGCAGTTAAGGGACCCTTCTATTTAAATATTAGCTTTTGTTGGGGGGAGCTACGGATAGCTTTTAATTTTGATATAGTTTTAACTTTACATAAAAGTTGCAAGATTATATACCCTTTACCAATGATTAACAATTTGCCATATTTGCTTTAATTCTCTCTCTTCCTTGGTATATATATATGCATGTATATGTGTATAATACACACACACACACACATATTTTCCCCCTGAAATTTGAAAGTATGTTGTAGACATGCTCCTTTATCCCTAAAGACTTCAGGCTGTGTTTCCTAATATCAAAGATATTCTCTTATATATCCAAGAATCAAAATCAGAGAATCTAACTTTGATATAATGCTCTCAGCTAAACCATAGTCCATACTCAAAATTTTCAATTAACCCAACAGATCATTTTTAACACCTTTCCCTGGCTCAGGATCTCATTCAGAGTTATGCATCATGTTTAATTTTCATGTCTCATACATTTCTTTAGTCTAGAAAAGTTCTTCAGCCTTTCTTTGTTTTTCCTAATATTGACATTTTTGAAAAGTCCAAGCAAATTGATTTTGTGGTTTGTCCCTCACTTGGGTTTGTCCAGTGTTTTGTTGTGATTAGGATCAGATTATGTGCTTTGATGGGGACAGCACAGAAGTGGTATGTCTTTCTTAGGACGTAATAATGGGAGGCACATCTTGGTTTGTCCCATCTTAGGGGGTGGTGACTTTAATCACCTGTGAAAGGAATTGTCTGCCAGGTTTTTCTATTGTGAAGTATGTCTTTTTTTCCCCTTTTTTAATTAAGATCTAACTTATGTGGAGGTACTGTAAAACCTCCTTCTTCAAATATCGTTTTCCTTCCTTCACTCCAGTTTCCATGAATTATAATCCATTAATCCCATTATTTATGTTGGTGCTCAGATTATCCCAACTGTGTACAGTATCTACTTACTATTTCCTATATCCTGTAATCCTTTCCCATATTCCATCACTTTATGAGCACTTTCTTACTTCTTGGCACATCAACTTGTACTTTCCCTGCCTCAGCCCTGGATTCCATCGTTTCTCCAAGGAGCCACATTCTGTTCAGTGGGGAACAGTATACTCCTTCCTTTGTGGATGCCAAGAAGAATGCTTCTAGGTCCTTTCAGTGGAAAACTAGGGACACACATACACACACATCTGTACCTATTTTTTGGTGTATGTTAATACATTAAATACAACAAGTTCATACTGATTCTTCTGGGTCCATTTAAAAACAAAAGAATTTCCCCTAGCTTTCTCCAGTTCCGTTTTGTAGTTCTTTTCCAACTGTGGGAAATCTGGCTCCTAACTTCTTTAATATATTTACTCATTCGCTCAGTCTGACAATACACAGACCAAGTAGTTCCAGAATTGCTTATTTGAAATATAGCTGGGTTGATAGTGTTTGTCCAATCCTTATTTACATATATTTTTTGAGCATATAGCTTGATTCTAAGAGTCAAAACTATTCAAAAATTAGAGTCAAGTCACTCAACATTTCCATGCCTTCCCTGCGTGCTTCTCTGTCCTCTGCAGGAAATTATATCTTCAGTTTCTGACTTCCGGTGCTGCTTTTTGAAAAATCAAACAGATACTTGTGTATTTCCTTATTATTCCTTTCTTACAGAAAAAGTGGTATAAAAATTCTTTTCTATTTTGCTTTTTTCTCCACTAAACAATATATCTAGAAATCATTCCATATCAATTCATAAATATCTTTCTCACCTTCCCCCTACCCTGCTACACTGTGGGGATTCTATAGTTTATTCACCAAATTGTTTATGTACAGGAATTCAGTATTTTCCAATATTTTGCAATTACAAACTGATATAATTAGTAATATTGTTCAGTTCAATTCAGTTCAGTCGCTCAGTCATGTCCGACTCTTTGCAACCCCATGAATCGCAGCACGCNTGGCAACCCACTCCAGTATTCTTGCCTGGAGAATCCCATGGACAGAGGAGCCTGGTGGGCTATGGTTCATAGCGTCACGAAGAATCAGACACAACTAAAGTGACTTAGCACACGCCTGTCTATCTAATCTTCTTTATCCATCCGCTGATGGACCCTAAGATTGTGTCCATGTCTTGGTTACTGTGAAAGCTGCTGCAAAGCACATAGGAGTGCGGATATCGCTCTGAAATTCTGTTTTCATTTCCTTTGGACATATTCCCAGAAGTGGAATTACGGGATCACATGAAATTTCTATTTTGAATTTTTTGTGGAAACTCTGAGCTGCTTTCCGTAATGGCTGTACCAATTTACATTCCTTCCAATAGGCCACCATGGCTCTCTTCTCTAAGTCCTCACTGACCCTTGATATCTCTAGTCTTTTTGACAATGGCTATCCAAACAGGTGTGAGGTGATATCTCATTGTAGTTTTATTTCCAGTTCCCTGATGATTAGTGATGTTGAGCAACTTTTCATGTNCAATAGGCCACCATGGCTCTCTTCTCTAAGTCCTCACTGACCCTTGATATCTCTAGTCTTTTTGACAATGGCTATCCAAACAGGTGTGAGGTGATATCTCATTGTAGTTTTATTTCCAGTTCCCTGATGATTAGTGATGTTGAGCAACTTTTCATGTACCTGTTGGCCATTTAGGTGTCTTCTTTTAAAACTATTTTTCAGTTCCATGCCTGTTTTTAAGTTGAAAAGATATATATATTTGTTCTTGTGTTGTGTGAGTTCTTCATACATTTTGTATATTAACCCCTTATCAGATGTATGTTTGTAAATATTTTCTCCCATTCTATAGGTTACCTTTTCATTTTGTTTATTTTTTTCTTTTGCTCTGCTGGACCTTTTTAGTTTGATTTAGTTACACTTATTAATTTTTGCTTTCATTGCTTGTGATTTTAATGTAGTATCCAAAGCATTGTTGCCAAGACCAATGTCAAAGAACTTCTTCCCTATGTTTTCTTCTAGGAGTTTTATAATTTCAGGCACTATGCGTAAGTCTTTTTTTTTTTCTTTTTTAAAAATTTATTTATTTATTTTAAAATTTATTTTATTTAGAGGCTAATTACTTTAAATATTGTGGTGGTTTTTGCCATACATTCACATGAATCAGCCACAGGTGTACGTGTGTCCCCCATCCTGAATCCCCCTCCCACCTCCCTCCCCATCCCAC
>SJYV01005751.1:620032-719785 GCA_006410875.1 Neotragus pygmaeus | reverse complement strand
TCTTTGCATGAGGTGGCCAAAGTACTGGAGCTTCAGCTCCAGCAGCATTCCTTCCAAAGAAATCCCAGGGCTGATCTCCAGAATTGCCTGGTTGGATCTCCTTGCAGTCCAGGGGACTCAAGAGTCTTCTCCAACACCACAGTTCAAAAGCATCAATTCTTTGGTGTTCAGCTTTCTTCATAGTCCAACTCTCACATCCATACATGACCACTGGAAAAACCATAGCCTTAACTAGACGGACCTTAGTCGGCAAAATAATGTCTCTGCTTTTGAATATGCTATTTAGGTTGGTCATAACTTTTCTTCCAAGGAGTAAGCATCTTTTAATTTTCATGGCTGCAATCACCATCTGCAGTGATTTTGGAGCCCCCCCCCCCCACAAAAAAGTGTGACACTGTTTCCACTGTTTCCCCATCTAGTTCCCATTAACTATTACTAAATTTTCCTCCATGAATGTTTAACCATTTTGCATTCCTACCAGCCATGTGTGAAAGCAACATCCACAGTGTTGTCAAGTTTTGTAATTTTTCCAATCAGATAGTAAGAGATAAAATGTAAAAAGGTAGGTTTTATTATTATTGAGGTGTGGGTGAGGCCAACAGATCAGGAGACAACTAACATTGAAAAGACAGTTTGTTACAGTTCCAAAGAGAAGGAGGTTGGGCCATGCCACACAGGGCCACACAGGCCCCAGGGTTGGCTAGGAGGCAGAATGAGGGGGAAATGTAGACAAGAGCCTTTTTTTCACGGAAAGTAGGAAGTCGGCTAGGCAAGTATAGGATTGTCTACTTTATATCATTTCAACGGGCTCTTGTAGAAGCTGTGTAGGGGCTGCCCCTAGCTGTCTGGTACCTGGTCCTGGGGTTCATGGGGGCAAACAGAGTATGAGAACTTTCTCTCCTGCCACACTGGAATTCTTTTACTGTTCTAGCTTTCTCTGTTAGTTGTTGTTCAGTCACCCAGTCATGCCCAACGCTGCAGCCTCATGGACTGCAGCACGCCAGGCCTCCCTCTCTGTCCCTCGCCATCTCCTGAAGTTTGCCCAAGTTCATGTTCATGTACATGTGATGCCATCCAACCATCTCATTCTCTGATGCCCTCTTCTTCTGCCCTTAATCTTTCCCAGCATCAGGGACTTTTCTAATGAGCTGTTCACATCATATGACCAAAATACTGGAGCTTCAGCTTCAACATCAGTCCTTCCAATGAATATTCAGGGTTGATTTCCCTTAAGATTGACTAATTTGATCTCCGTGCTCTCCAAGGGACTTTCAGCACCACAGTTCGAAGACATCAATTTTTCGACACTCCGCCTTTTTTACAGTCCAGCTCTCACAATTGTAAGTGACCACTGGGAAGACCACAGCCTTGACTATATGGACCTTTGTTGGCAGAGTAATGTCTCTGCTTTTCAACACACTAAGTTTGTCATAGCTTTCCTGCCAAGAAGCAATCGTCTTCTGATTTCATGGTTGCAGTCACCATCCACAGTGATTTTAGAGCCCAAGAAGAGGAAATCTGTCACTACTTCCACCTTTCCCCCCTCTATTTGCCATGAAGTAATGGAGCCAGATGCCATGATCTTAATTTTTTTAATATTTAGCTTTAAGCCAGCTTTTTTACTCTCATCAAGAGGCTCTTTACTTCCTCTTCGTTTTCTGCCATTAGTGTGGTATCATCCGAATATCAGAGGTTGTTGATGTTTCTCCCACCTATCTTGATTCCAGCTTGTAACTTATCCAACCCAGCATTTCTCATGATGTGCTCAGCATATAAATTGAAAAACAGGGTGACAGCAGACAGACCCTGTACTCCTTTCTCAGTCTTGAACCAATCAGTTGTTCCATACAAAGTTCTAACTGTTGCTCCAGGTTCCTCAGGAGACAGGTAAGATCGTCTGGTATTCCCGTCTTATTAAGAGCTTTGCACAGTTTATTGTGATCCATACACTCTAAGTCTTTGGCGAAGTCAATGAAACAGGGGTAGATGTTTTTCTGGAATTCCCTAACTTTCTGTATGATCTGTTAGTGGGCCTTTTAAATTGTTGGTGGATACTTCTTTATGGGCCTCTTGCATGCAGTTAGTGGAGCACAGGCATTGGCTGTGTTTGGACTTGTTCAAGAATATTTGTATAGTGAACAGCCTTGAAAGTTAGAGATAATGTCTCTCTTCGGAGCACAGGGAAGATTTCTTTTTTTTTTTCTTTTTTGGCCATGCTACTTGGCTTGTGGGATCTTAGTTCCCTGACCAGGGATTGAACCTGAGCACTGGCAGTGAAAGTACCGAGTCCTAACCACCAAACTGCCAGGGAATTCCCAAAGGGCAGGTTTTCTTTATTGTTCAGTTGTGGGGAAATTAACAAGATGGCTCCAGTCAGGCTCTCTTGCCCCGCACTCTCACGCTCTCTTGCCCTGCACTCTCACGCCGTCTTGCCCCATGTTCTGTAAGCAGTGACTTTGCCCAGTCATGTAGCAGCTGAGATCACTGATGGCACTGTGCATGTGCCTCATGAGGTACTTGCTTGGTTGCAGGCTACTTTGTGTGGTCTGCCTGGATAAGCTTCACCTGGAAAAGCCCTGAAGGGTTATGTGCAGTTATGTTGTGTTATCTGCTGCTACGCCTGCTGTGCCAGCCAGGAGAGAATAAACACGTCTGCAGTTCCTAGGCTCCTCTTCCAGCCTCCTAGCTCACGCCTTGCCTACCATGGGTTCAGCAAAGTGCACAGAGTGAGATACAGCAAAACAATTGGCATCACAAACGGGATCAGTGAGACACCGATAAAATAAAGATAACATCTCCCTTTGGGACCAAGGTCAGGCAGGCTGATTGCCGAGTAGAAAAATTCTGGTTTCCTAAATTTGAGGATCCTCCTCTGTAAACTTTTTTCTTAAAAAAAATTTTTTTTTGCATATGTTACTTGGAAAAATTATTTTCAATGACTGAGGAAAGTATTGAGGCAAATGGTCCAGAAGACAGCCTGCAGGATCCTCCCTCACATGGAGAAGACAGCTGGGAACTCCTCGTTCCTGGGGATGTTATGCCACCACTGAGCCAGAATAGACCTCCTGAGATTGCGATGAAGAGTGAGAAACCAACACACTCTCCTGTTTCTGTGATTAACAATATAGGGACCAGGCAAAAATAACTTGGCTGCTTGCTCCAGTAAGTATTTGCTCCTGGGAGATAAGACTGTGAATCCATTAAATAATACTTGGCCCTTAGCAGACCCTCAGACTGGCTTCTAAGATTGGAGACCCAGCTAAAGATTCAATTTGGCTTTATAAAAAAGATAGCAGCTCTGGGAAGGGAGGGCAGCATAGGAGGAAGAGTCCTACTGGGTTATTTGTGAGTGCAGGGCCATCTGTGATTTGCTTAACTCTCTCTGAGCCTCAGTTTTTTTTTTTTTTTTTTTGTATAGTGGGTGATAATAAGGTTCCTTTTATACAGTTTATGAGGTTCTCACGGCAAGCATACTGGGGGCATTTGTCATTGCCTCCTCCAGTGGATCATGTTTTGTCAGAACTCTGCTATGACCCATCTGTCTTGGGTGGCCCTGCACGGCATGGGTCACAGCTTTACTGAGTTACACAAGCCCCTCACCACGACAAGGCAATGATCCAGGAAGGGGTCAAGGTTATGGCCTTCCCAGTGGGCACATACAATTGTGAGAGCCTGGACTGTAAAGAAGGCAGAACACCAAAGAACTGATGCCTTCAAACTGTGGTGCTGGAGAAGACTCCTGAAAGTCCTTTGGACAGCACGGACATCAAACCAGTCAATCTTAAGGGAAATCAACCTGAATATTCACTGGAAGGACTGATGATGAAGCTGAAACTCCAGTATTTTGGTCATCTGCTTTAAACAGACAACTCATTGGAAAAGTCCCTGATGGTAGGAATGACTGAGGACAGAAGGAGACGATGTCAGAGGATGAGATGGCTGGACAACATCACCAATGCACTGAACATGAACTTGGGCAAACTTCAGGAGATGGTGAGGGCAAGAAGGAGACCTGGTGTGCTGCAGTCCATGAGGTGGCAAAGAGTCAGACTCGACTGGGTGGCTGAACAACAACAGCAGCAACTATAATGATTCCCTCTGTTCCGCAAAGACAGAATGTAAGAGTTCTGTATCAGTTGTTACTATTGTCATTGCTTGATAGAATCCTGGTCGGCTTTAGAGAAGCCAATCCAGATGAACCACTAGGGTACAGGAGAGGACAGGGGCCTCTGTTTCTTCAGGGACAGTTCTGTTTATCAAAGACCTTTCACCCACTAGCACCACTTTCCCTCAACTGTTGTTGTTTGTTTTTTTTTTTTGCTTTACGTTTTATTTTATTTCTTAAACTTTTATTGTGCATTGGGGTGTAGCTGATTAACAATGTTGTGATAGTATCAGGTGAACTGTGAAGGCAGTCAGCCATACATATACAATGTATCCATTTCCCCTCAAACTTCCCTCCCATCCAGGCTGCCGCATAACACTGAGCAGAGTTCCATGTGCTATACAGTAGGTCCTTGTTGGTTATCCATTTTTATTCATTTATTTACTTATTTTAAAGTGAAGTGCATTAAAATTTTTATTTACTTATTTTTTGGCTGTGCTGGGTCTTCAATTTCTGCATTGACTTCTCTAGTTGCAGAGAATGGGGGCTACCCTTTGTTGCAGTGTTTGGGCTTCTCATTGTGGAGAATATCGTGGAGCTTGGGATCTAGGTGAGTGCGGTTCCAAAGTCGTGTCACACAGGCTAGTTGCTCCCCGGAATGTGGGATCTTCCCATACCCAGAATCAAACCTGTGTCTCCTGCATTGATAGGCAGATTCTTTACCACTGAGCCACCAGGGAAGCCCCAAGTTATCCATTTTAAATATAGCAGTGTGCACATGTCCATCCCAAACTCCCTAAGGAGTATACTCCTTCCCCCATCCTTCCCCCTGCCTCCCCTTGATAACCATAAGTTTGTTCTCTAAGTCTGTCTCTTCCTGTTTTGGAAGTAAGTTCATTTGTATCATTTCTTTTTAGATTCCACATATAAGGGATGTCATACACTATTTCTCTTCCTCTGTCTGACTTACTTCACTCAGTATGACACTCTCTAGGTCCATCCATGTTGCTGCAGATGGCCTTATTTCATTCTCTTTAATGGCTTTCTAATACTTTTTAACAGTCCCTTAGCTGTTTTGTTTGCTTCTTGGGAACAGGGGGCACTATTGTAGCCATATATATATATATCCCCTCTCCCGCTTTGGTTCTGGATTCAGCAAGAAGGCTCCCTTGAGATGCTGATCCATAGACAGTTGTTACAGATCAGATATTATGTCTATAGACAGCTCTTATAGATAGCTGGCTGTTAACCCCCTGTGGTGCTTGAACTACAGGGGTGGATGGGCGAGTAGAGTCCCAGAGCAGCTGCACAAAAAGGAGATTTTAATAATTTGTTAGGGTGGTGGTTTGTCTATGATGAGGGCTTCCCTGGTAGCTCAGCTGGTGAAAGAATCTGCCTGCAATGTAGGAAACCTTGGTTCAATTCCTGGGTCAGGAAGATCCCCTGGAGAAGAGACAGGCTGCCCACTCCAGTATTCTTGGGCTTCCTTGGTGGCTCCGCTGGTAAAGAATCTGCCTGAAAAGCGGGAGACCTGGGTTTGATCCCTGGGTTGGGAGGATCCCCTGGAGAAGGGAATGGCTACCCACTCCAGTATTCTGGCCTGGAGAATTCCATGGACTGTATGGTCCATGGGTTTGTAGAGTCAGACACGACTGAGTGACTTTCATTTAGTCTATTATGCTGCCGCTACACCACAAAGTTCAAGACACTAACAATCCTACCCCAGGAGAAGGAGATGGCAACGCACTCCAGTGTTCTTGCTTGAAAAATTCCAGAAACAGAGGAACCTGGCGGGCTGCAGTCCATGAGGTAGCAAAGAGTCTGCCGCAGCTGAGCACAGCACAAGAATCCTCTCCACTGTCTGTGGGGCTTCTCCCTAGGGTGTTGCTGCTGCTTTTGTTTCCCTCAGGTTGTGGGTGTCTTCCTCACTTCCGGAGACTCAGGCAGGCAGGAGGCTGAGAGTCCCATCACCTGCCCAGCCTACCTGCTGCTGTGAGCTGTGAGACTCTCGCTGCCCTGATTCCTTGCTTCACATCTGTGTCTATGTGCTGGTTAGTATCTATGATATTTGTTTTGTTTTTTTCAGGGTCTACAAATAATTTTATTGAACAAACAACCCAACAGCCTTCCTAGATTGAGGACTACCCTCCCCAAGCCATTTCTCACACTAACTTAAAGCACAGAGATTGCACAGTAAGGAATCAGAAGTCAGACTTTGCCCCAACAACATCATGGACTAGATTAGTTACAGGCTATTTGCAAGCTTTTACATTTTAAGTATTCCTTTTATGGCTGTTCTCTCCTTTCTGCTCCTACACAGGGCTCCAGTGTTTTTGTCTTGACTGATCCTTAAAGGATGGGTATACCAAATGAAAAGGGATTGTGGGCGCCTCAGAGCTACTGGGACCAGCCCTAAGGTGCTGTGCCTTACCGAAGAGTTGAGAACGTATAAGGGCAAGGAGGATTAGACACAGTGGGTGGGAAGGGGCACAGGCATCCAGAACCCTTCCTGGTCCCCCTTCCCTGCCCTCTCAACTTGGGGTAGGGGGTAACAACTAGTTGCAGTGGGGAGGGATCATCCCAGCTCTGGGCAGAGGGAGAAACCTCCTACACCAGTCCCTACTCCTATTAACAGTCAGCAAATTGTCCGTTCATCTGGGGCTGGGAACAAATGGGCAGGTAGACAGGAAGAATCAGGCTTGTTCTGTCCCCAGCTCCTGTCCAGCACTGGAGTAATGGAGGTAGCAAACAATTGAAATGCTCCAACAAGAGAGTAAAGGCAGTGAGGGAAAGGAAGTTCCCGCTTGTGAACAGCTCCCATAGCGCTGGGGCTGGAAAAAGGCAGACCTTGCTTGTAAAGTGCTGTCGTCTCCAGCAAGGCTGGGCCCTAGCAAGCCTGGAAGAATGCAGGCCAGGCAAGGGCACAGGAACCAGACATTCCTGACTAGCACGTGCCGTGCTATGCTCCCAGTAGGGATTGCTGGGAAAGGTGGACTGGTAATTCTGCTATCAGCCCTCGCTAGCTACCAGTCACCTCTGGTCCACATACAACCAACAGCCAACCAGCATTTAGGACAGCCCTGCTCACAGCTGAAGGTTCCAGGCCAGTGGCATTTATTCATGGCTTTGGCTCCAGTCTAGGTTCCTCACGGGAAGCCACACCTTGAGCTCGGGGATTTCTTGCTGGGGCAGGAGGTGTTTATGCCTGTCACTGCCCTAGGCTCACACCTCGCACAAGTTCACAGGGTAATCCACAGGGATGAATCCAGTTTCACGGTGCCCTGAGGAATCAGGTTCTTAATTCACCTGCCTCAGTTTGGCCTGCTTCTGCCTGTTCTCGCTGACAGCTGTCTCCTCGAGGAATTTGTGAGCCAGATCCCATCCTTGTCATAGAACATGGAGCGGTGGCTCATGAATGCAAAGAGGGGCAAATCTTGGGCCTCACAGTTGCACCAAAGTTTGCTCGGCGACCTCCAGGCCAAGACCTCCCCACCCCAAGGCGAAGGGCCACAGCCCCGAGCATCGGAGCCGCTGGTGCCCATGGCAGGGTGGCAGGTGCATGGCAGGCCCCGGGACAGTTTCACTCTTACAAGGCCATTGCTGCCATGCCCTGCCTGGGCCTTGTCTTGCAGACACTGCTGCCATTTTCTCTCCTCAGAAACCTCTGGTATTTGTTGGTTTTTATTTACAAAGCAATATAATGCTTTTGATTAAAAAAGAAGTTAATAAAAAAAAAAGTCAAACCCTCAAAAGCATGGAAAGTAAAAAATTCAGTTTTCCTTGTTTACCGCTGATCCTCTTTACAGTGTCTGCGCTGTTCGCGGAACCCAGGGTAGGCAAGGGGCAAACTAAGAATCTGGAAGGAGTCTTGAGGAGCTGTAGGAACTGCAGATGTGTTTATTCTCTCCTGGCTGGCATGGCAACCGTAACATAGCCACAGCATAACCGTGATGCCACTCCAGTGTAGCCCCAGGGCAGCAGCAGCCAGGGCTTTCATGATGAAGCTCACACAGGGGGACCACACAAAGTAGCCTGTGACCAAGCGAGCACCTCGTGACACGCGTGTGCAGTGCTATAGGCGATCTCAGCTGTTGCACAACTGTGCAAAGTCATTGTTTATAGAACACAGGGCGAGAGAGCCTGACTGGCGCCATCTTGTTAATTTCCCCATGCCTGTGCACCTTCCAGGAATCCCCAGAGTTCCCACAAAGGCAGGGGTGTCTACTGCCTGGTTCCCTGATCAGTGTCTAGCACACAGGAGAGACCAGTGCTTGGTGCTTTGGGGTACCCAATGTTCATTGAATGAACAAAAGAATTATGAGTAAATGAGCATGAGTAAACTCATGGTATGAATTTTCCAGTATTTTTTCTGTGTGTACACCAGCATAAATATATTTAGGGAGAAAAGTGGTATCATGCCACAAATGTGGTTCTGAACTTCCTTCCGAATTGATCGAATCACTGTGGGTATTTCTCCATGTTACTGTATACTAGGAAATGGCAACCTACTCCAGTATACTTGCCTGAACAGTCCCATGGACAGAAGAGCCTGGCAGGCTAGTCTGAAGTGTCACAAAGAGTCGGACATGACTGAGCCGCTGAGCAGCAGCAGAAGGGTTTCCCAGCTTTGGCACTATTGACATTCAGGGCGAGACTGTCCCCTACTGGGGCGCAGTCCTGTGTGCTGTAGGATATTGACTGGCATCCCTGGCTGCCACCCACCAGATGCCAGTAACACCCTCCACCATATGATTAAAAAATAAAAGGTTCTGTAGATGTTGTCAAATGTTCCCTGCCTGGGAGGCAAAATTGCCCCTGAAGAAGAATAGCAGTTATATAGATTCGCCTCTTTTTTTTTTGGCCATCTCAGAATATTCCAGAATGTCCTCATGGAATTTTTTAGCTAATCTTTCATTAATGCACCGTTGTTTCCAGACCCTTGTAAGTGGCCTACCTGAACATTCAGAAGTCCTAAATGTAAGGAAACTTAGAAACTTAAGTTTCTGCAGGAAACTCCCTAGAAATGGGATTGCTGGATCAGAGCAAGGGCAGGCTTGTACCAATCTGTGTCCCTTCTGACGGGGCACAGCGAATGGGAATTAAATTTTGTCTTTGCCGATCTGATGCTGTTTATAAGTAATGGAACTTCTTGTTTTGTCCTCTTATAGAATTGTATTGGCTATTCCTTCTAGGAAAATGTTAAAAACAGTAATGATTATGAGGAACTCCTTCCTAGCTCTGACTTTAGCTGTGTTCTTGGAAAAAATGTTATCTCATAGACATGTGTGTGTACATCTTATAGATATAAATTCATTTTCCAAATTCTCTGCACTAAGGCTTTAATGTTATTTTTGATCTTAAGTTTGCTTATGAGAGAGTTTTAATGTTTCTAAGTGATTGGTGAGTTTCATTTCTACTTTTATTCTTTATTTCTAATCTTTTCAACTGTGGTTAAAAAGAAAATAGGGCTTGTGTGTAGTATTTCTTTTGGAATTAACAGATTTCCTTTGCAGCTCAAGTCAATTTTTGCATATGTTTATAAACAGCACATTACCACTGCAACTACCCCAGAGCTACACCCATGCAGAGACACCCCCTGCTGTTTCCTCAGAGCTTTGGCCAATACCCAGCATATAGTCAGTGCTCAGTGTAAATTTCTCAAATAAAGGAGTGGGTGAGGGGTCCTTGGAAAGGTGTGTTTATTGCTGTAACATATAACTTCTGAGAAACATGATTATTTTCTTTGTTTTTCAAGTATTCAGTTCAGTTCAGTTGCTCAGTGGTGTTTGACTCTTTGTGACCTCTTCAACTGCAGCACGCCAGACTTCCCTATCCATCACCAACTCCCTGAGCTTGCTCAAACTCATGTCCATTGAGTCGGTGATGCCATTCTACCATCTCATCCTCTGTCATCCCCTTCTCCTCCCACCTTCAATCTTTTCCAGCATCAGGGTCTTTACAAATGAGTCTGTTCTTCCCATCAAGTGGCCAAAGCACTGGAGCTTCAGCTTCAGCATCAGTCCTTCCAATGAATATTCAGGGCTGATTTCTTTTAGGATTGACTGGTTTGATCTCCTTGCAGTCCAAGGGACTCTCAAGAGTCTCCTCCAATACCACGTTCAAAAGCATCAATTCTTCAGCACTCAGCTTTCTTTGTGGTCCAACTCTCACATCTGTACATGACTACTGGGAAAACCATAGCTTTAACTATATGGACCTTTGTTGGAAAAGTAATGTCTCTGCTTTTTAATATGCTGTCTAGATTGGTCATAGCTTCTCTTCCAAGGAGCAAGAGTCTTTTATTTTCATGGCTGCAGTCACCATCTGCAGTGATTTTGGAATCCAAGAAAAGAAAGTCTGTCACTGTTTCCATTGTTTCCCCATCTATTTGCCATGAAGTGATGGGACCAGATGCCATAATCTTAGTTTTTTGAATGTTGAGTTTTAAGCCAGCTTTTCCACTCTCCTCTTTCACTTTCATCAAGAGGCTCTTTAGTTCTTTGCTTTCTGCCATCAGAGTGGTGTCATTTGCATATCTGAGGTTATTGATATTTCTCCCTGCAATCTTGATCCCAGCTTGTGCTTCATCCAGCCTGGCATTTCTTATGATGTACTCTGCATATAAGTTAAATAAGCAAGGTGACAATATACAGCCTTGATATACTCCTTTCCCAATTTGGAACCAATCCGTTGTTACATGTCTGGTTCTAACTGTTGCTCCTTGATCTGCATACAGATTTCTCAGGAGGCAGGTAAAGGTGGTTTGGTATTCCCATCTCTTTAAGAATTTTCCAGTTTGTTGTGATCCACACAGTCCAAGGTTTTAGCGTAGTCAATGAAGCAAATGTTTTTCTAGAATTCTCTTTCCTTTTCTATGATCCAGTGGATGTTGGCAATTTGACCTTTGGTTCCTCTGCCTTTTCTAAATCCAGCTTAAACATCTGGAAGTTCTCGGTTCATGTTTTGTTGAAGCCTAGCTTGGAGAATTTTGAGCATTACTTTGCTAGCATGTGAGATGAGTGCAATTGAGAGGTAGTTGAACATTCCCGGGCTTCCCTTGTGACTCAGGTGGTAAAGAATATGCCTGCAATATGGGAGACATGGATTCGGTTCCTGGGTTGGGAAGATCCCCTGAAGAAGGGAAAGGCTACCCAGTCCAGTATTCTGGCCTGGGGTATTCCATGTACTATCTGGTCCATGGGATCTCAAAAGCATCAGACACAACTGAGTGACTTTCAGTTTCATTTGAACATTCTTTGGCATTGCCTTTCTTCTCTTAATGGCTGAGAGATGTTTCCAGTGTGTGTATTTTCCAATGCATTTTGTTATGTTTTTGCCTTATGTATTTCTAAAAATAACAGATTTATTAAAAAATAAGTGACATGATATGCCATAAACTTCTTCATTTTAAAGTGTACAATTTAGTGTTTTTTAGTATATTCACAAAATTGTGCATCCATCACCACTGAAATTTCAGAACAATTTCATCACTATGAAAAGAAATCTCTGGTGGTCTAGTGATTAAGACCCTGCCTTGCAATGCAGAGGATGAAGATTTGATCCCTAGTTGGGAAGTTAAGTTCCCACATGCTGCAACTGAGGCTGGAGGCAGCCAAGTAAGTAAGTAAACTTTGAAGAAAAGGAGTCTCGTATCCATCAGCAGTCAATATTCATTCCACCTTGCCTGAACCTTGGCAAATACTAATCTGTTTTCTATGAATTTGTCTATTCTGAACATTTCTTAATGGAAACACATAATATGTGGCCTTTTGTGTCTGCTTCTCCCACTTGACGTGTTTTCAAGGTTCATCCATGTGGTAACATATCATACTTCATTCCCTTTTATTGCTGAATAACAATCCATTGAGAAGATAGGCTACGTTTATCCATTCATCACTTGCACATTTGGATTGTTTCTACTTCTGAGCTATCCATTATGAATTATGCTGCCATGAGCATTCTTGTACAAGTGTTTGTGTGAACTTGTTTTCATTTCTCTTTCGCGTATATGTAGGAGTGGAATGGCCAGGTCATAGGATAACTGGGGAAGACCCTTAAAAGTCTCTTAGACTTCAAGGAAATCAAACCAGTCAATCCTAAAGGAAATCAACCCTGAATTGAATTGTGGCTGAAGCTCCAATACTTTGGCCACTTGGTGCAAAGAGCTGACTCATTGGAAAAGACCCTGATGGGAAAAGATTAAAGGCAAAGGAGAAGGGGGAGGCAGAGGAAGAGATGATTAGATAGCATCATCAACTCAATAGACGTGAATTTGAGCAAACTTTGGAAGATAGTGGACAGAGGCACCTGCTGAGCTGCTGTCCATGGGGTTGCAAAATATCAGACATGACTTAGCAACTAAGCAACAACTATATGTTTAACATTTTGAGGAATTGCAAAATTGTTCTCCAAAGTGGCTGTACCATTTTACAATCCTCAGTTCAGTTCAGTTCAGTCACTCAATCGTGTCCAACTCTTTGCGACCCCATGAATTGCAGCACGCCAGGCCTCCCTATCGATCACCAACTCCCGGAGTTCACTCAGACTCCCATTCATCGAGTCAGTGATGCCATCCAGCCATCTCATCCTCTGTCATCCCCTTCTCCTCCTGCTCCCAATTCCTCCCAGCATCAGAGTCTTTTCCAATGAGTCAACTCTTCGCATGAGGTGGCCAAAGTACTGGAGTTTCAGCTTTAGCATCATTTCTTCCAAAGAAANGAGGCTTTCCATTATGTAACCCCAACTAATCAACCACAGTTTTCTGGCCCACTTAAGAACTCTTTATCTGGCCAGGTGAATCTTTTGTATGTTCACCAAAACCAGAGTTCTCCTATCCCACACGATATTATTCTGACCCTTCTCCAGAATGCCTGTTTCCAAGTATGATTGATGAGCCTACCTGGCACCACACTCAAACGACCACCTCTGTGTTCACTGTAATGTACACTTCATGACTGTTCATCTTCTAAAACCGTGTCTCATCCTTACACTTCAACTCAATTTCCTACTATCTTGCACAACTTAAGCTCTTACTGTTTTTTGTCTTGTGTAGTTAATCGTTTTTTCCAAAGTTATTCTTATCTCCCTGAAATGTATTTTTAAAAAAATATAAATTTATTTAATTGGAGGTTAATTACTTTACAATATTGTATTGGTTTTGCCATACATCAACATGAATTCGCCACAGGTATACACGTGTCCCCCATCTTGAAATGGATTTTAAATTCTGAGAACAAGGGCTATTTTTCCTTTCTTTCCAAGCTTCACAGATCCTCTGAGTTCTCATCAATTGATTGACTGGTATCAAGTGGTTGCCTCTGTCACTTTTCAGTTCATGGTTTCATAAGTCAGTNTCCCCCATCTTGAAATGGATTTTAAATTCTGAGAACAAGGGCTATTTTTCCTTTCTTTCCAAGCTTCACAGATCCTCTGAGTTCTCATCAATTGATTGACTGGTATCAAGTGGTTGCCTCTGTCACTTTTCAGTTCATGGTTTCATAAGTCAGTTTTATTTCCTGTGATACATTATGTAAACTAGATTCTGAGCCTTAGGAGGTTTAAAAGTTTTCTTTAGTTAGATCAACTAGGTGAGGGAGGAAAGTTTTGCTCTTTGCTTATGGCATATAGTGCTACATTTTGAAGTATAACTAAAAACCAGTTGGATTTACTATTGTTTATTTCAAATTTTAGGTTTATTTATAAGAGGATAAATTAGCCTCTGATATCATCCATCCATTTTTGAATCCTCATTTCCATAAAATTTCTCAGTTTCTCTTTTCATTACTCTCTCAAGTGTTTTCAAGTTTTAAAAATTATTTTTTGATATATTAGTAGATTTTTTGTTTGTTTGTTTGTTTTGTATTTCCTTCTGGCATATTTAATAAAAATAACATAAAGTAATTTTCTTAAAGTTTTTTCTTAGTTTATCACATGTTTAGTTAGACTAAGTGCCAAACTATGTTTGGCAAACTTAAGAAGGTAACTGCTAATTAAGCAAAGTTTATTTAATGATAGAAAGAAAGCAAGAGCANTCATCTGCATATCTGAGGTTATTGATATTTCTCCCAGCAATCTTGATTCCAGCTTGTGTTTCTTCCAGTCCAGCGTTTCTCATGATGTACTCTGCATATAAGTTAAATAAGCAGGGTGACAATATACAGCCTTGATGTACTCCTTTTTCTATTTGGAACCAGTCTGTTGTTCCATGTCCAGTTCTAACTGTTGCTTTCTGACCTGCATATAGGTTTCTCAAGAGGCCAGGTCAGGTGGTCTGGTATTCCCATCTCTTTCAGAATTTTCCACAGTTTCTTGTGATCCACACAGTCAAAGGCTTTGACATAGTCAATAAAGCAGAAATAGATGTGTTTCTGGAACTCTCTTGCTTTTTCCATGATCCAGCGGATGTTGGCAATTTGATCTCTGGTTCCTCTGCCTTTTCTAAAACCAGCTTGAATATCAGGAAGTTCACGGTTCACAATCCTACTAACAATGTAAAAGGGTTGCAATTTATGCACATCCTTGTTCATACTTGTTATTATCTGTCTTCATGTTTTAGCCATCCTAGTGGGTATATGGAATTCTTGCCTGAGTTTCTGCCTGTGGTTTTGTATTTCTCTAATGGTTAATCATGTTGAGCATGTTTTCATGTGTTTATTGGCCATTTGTACATATTCTTTAGGAAAATATCCATTCATATCCTTTGTGTATATTAAAATTGGGTAATTTGTCTTTTTATTGTTGAGTTGTAAGAGGTTTTTGTTTGTTTTTACATATTCTGGACACAAGTCCCTTATCAGATATATGATTTGCAAATATTTTCTCCTATTCTATGGGTTGTCCTTTCATTTTCTTGATATACCTATGTTTTTATGTTATGCTGTTGTATCCCCTTCAGCATTATAAAGAAATCTGCTTTGTCTTATGGATTTCTTTCTGAGTTGAATTCAGCTTTGGTCTTCAGGTGATGGCCTTGGTTTTCTTTTGGTTTCCGTGTGCCTGTGTATCTTTACCTGTCTCTAAAGTGTATCCTATTGCTTTCAGTGTGTCTCTTCTAAGCATATGGTCATCGTGCAGTCAAGGTTCCTTCCTTCTTTCCTTCCTTTTCTCTGTCCTCACATAATGCCCTCCCCAGGCCATGCCTTTCCAGACCATGCCTCCCTGGAATAGCCACTGCTGTCACTGGACTGAGATCCTATGTCTAGACCCCCAAAGAAGATGTGCATCCAAAAACAGAAATATAGACCAACGGAACAAGATAGAAAGCCCAGAGATAAACCCACCCACCTCATGGGCACCTTATCTTTGACAATGGAGGCAAGAATATACAATGGAGAAAAAATAGTCTCCAATAAGTGGTGCTGGGAAAACCAGACAGCTACATGGAAAAAAAAAAAAAAAGGAAATTAGAACACTTCCTAACACCGTACCCAAAGATAAACTCAAAGTGAATTAAAGACCTAACTATAAGACCAGAATCTATAAAACTCTTAGAGGAAAACATAGGCAGAACACTCTTAGACATAAATCACAGCAAGATCCTCTATGACCCACCTTCTAGAGGGAAATAATACAGCAAAGGAAATTATTCAAACAAGGTGAAACAACCTNAAAGACCTAACTATAAGACCAGAATCTATAAAACTCTTAGAGGAAAACATAGGCAGAACACTCTTAGACATAAATCACAGCAAGATCCTCTATGACCCACCTTCTAGAGGGAAATAATACAGCAAAGGAAATTATTCAAACAAGGTGAAACAACCTGGAGAATATAATAGCAAGTAAAACAACTGACACAGGATTAATTTCCAAAACATACAAGCAGCTCATGCAGTTCAATACCAGAAAAACAAACAACCCAATCAAAAGTGGGCAGATCACCTAAACAGACATTTCCAAAGATGTACAGATGGCTGATAAACACATTAAAAGATGCTCAGTGTCGCTCATTATTAGAGAAATGCAAATCAAAACTACAATGAGGTATCACCTCATGCTGATCAGCATCAGTAAATTTACAAACAGTAAATGCTAGAGAGGGTGTGAAGAAAAAGGAACCCTCTTGGACTGTTGGTGAGAATATAAGTTGATACAGCCACTGTGGAGAACAGTATGGAGATTCCTTTAAAAACTAGGAGTAAAACTACCATATGACCCAACAATCCTACTACTGGGCAAATATCCTGAGAAAACCGTAACTGAAAAGGAGACATGTACCCCAATGTTCATTGCAGCACTATTTACAATATCTACGACATAGAAGAAACCAAGATGTCCATTGACAGACGAATTGATAAAAAAAGCTGTGGTACATATGCACAATGGAATATTACTCAGCCATAGAAAGAAACACATTTGAATCTGTTCTAATGAAGTGGATGAACCTAGAGCCTATTATACAGAGCGAAGTAAGAAAGAGAGAGACAAATATCATATATTAACGCATATATATGGAATCTAGAAAATTGGTGCTGATGAACCCACGCAGGGCAGCAGTGGAGATGCGGACACAGAGCACAGACTTGTGGACACCGTAGGGGAAGGGGAGGATGGGATGAATTGAGAGAGTATCATGGAAACATGCATTACCATGTGTAAAATAGATAGCGGTGGGAATTTGCTACTGTATGATTCAGGGAGCTCATACAGAGGTGGGGGATAGGTTGGGAGGTGGGAGGGAGCTTCAGGAAGGAGGGGACATATATATACTTACAGCTGATTCATGTTGATGTTTGGCAGAAATCAACACAATATTGAAAAGCGATTATCCTCCAATTAGAAATAAATAAAATTTTAAAAGAAAAGGAAAAAAAAAGAAGTGTATCATCTCTCAGCACGTCCTGCAGCCTCAAGGGCCCTCTCCTCACCCCTCCCAATCTAGAGCCACTGGCAGGGTGGATTTGGAGCCCTGAGCTGCCATTCTTCTCACATCCACCAGGGGCCGTCCCACACCTCCAAGAACTTGGCATTTTAATTAATCTCGCCCTTCCTAGTCCTCCCATGTCTCCCAATATCACCTTCGGGTTTAAAGCCCCAGAGCAGCATTCCCTGTTACCCAAAGAGCCTATCTTTCCAGCCATCATGATTTAAGCTGTCTTGTGGAAAATCAGCCCAGTGCATTTCAATACCTCTCTGTTGGTTCCCTCCTCTGTAGAATGGGAGTGATTTCCCACCTCTCTCAGAAATAACATATATAGTATTTAGCGTGGAGCCTGACACTCAGTAGGTGCTAATAAAAGGATATCATTTACCAAGGCTTCAAAGTCCTACTAATGTCTCTCTCCACAACTCTCCTGAGAGCTCTCCAGGCTGACAATCCTTTGATTTTTTGGTCAGTGACGGTAGTGGGTTTCCTTGGGGTGGGATGTTTTTGTAGCAGGTACAAACTTCCTAGGCCACAAAGTGACCTGTGTGAACATTTTTATTTTCCATAACTGACTTTAATTGCCATCTGAGTTTTCCATGTTGTACCGTGTGGAAGCATTTTCTTAAAGAATTAGGGTTTGCTTCAGTCAATTTTGTTTCTGTATCCCCTTTCCCCTGGGGTTTCAGCTAGTGCTGTCAGTAGGGAGAGGGCTTCTGATCTTGGTCACTTTCATTTTCTCTGCTGCCGTCTGTGGGGTTCTAGTCCTAATGACCATCATTTTCTGGTGTCTGGTTACCCTGCTGGTGCCCGCAACTGGCACCATTCCCCGAGATGGCCGATGGTCCATCCAGCCTATGTCATCATATCGTATCATCCTGACCCTCAGCCTCTTCTGGCCCCAGACCCTCTCTCAGCCACTTCTGTGGGAAACTCGGGAGAGGGGGCTGTCTCTGGGCCTTTTTGCCTAAATAAGCCACTCCACTGGGTCTCCTTATATGTACATACATGGCGGGTATTCTGAGAGGATGGTGTCTCCATGCCCTTGCCCAGGAAGCAAGCTGCTTCCTCTCTGAGCTCTGTGCTTCTCCATTCCAGCCCATCCTCCGGGTGGGAAGAGAATGCTCCTTCATAGTTAGTGTTTTAACGAGCGAAGAGCTTCAGTATTCCAGACTTAGCTCTTTGTGCTTCTCTCTGTTTCTTCTGGAACAGATCTGACCTGGGGACACCCTCGCTGCCATTTGTACTGGGGCAGGGTGATATGACGTACTAAGAAAGAAGCCTGCCACACCTTTACCCTCTATCTGAGTTCTCTGAGTAAAGGCTAATGCGTGGCTGCAGCATTCCAGTGAAGTTTTGTGCTCATGGTGATGTGCAGGGTGGAACCTGGGTGAGGATTGGTGGAGGTTTTCTGAGGGTTGATACTCAGCTCCATCAGAGGGCAGATGAGCCAGAATTCCTGGCTGTAGACAAGAGAAAACAAACTTCAGTCTGAAAGGAATTTTCTGGCAGCATGATGGGTGAGCTGTGGAATCATAAGATAGACTAAAGAACCAGGTGTATGAATTGGGCAGGAAGGCTGGGAGGTAGAACCACAGGCAAAACTAGTGAGGATGGGCCTGCTGACATCATGGCCACCACGGCCCCTTGCTGCTGGCTGCTGTGCCCCTGGCATCAGAGGTGAAACGTCTCAATGGTCCCGGCTTCTCCATGACCCTCGATCAGTGTCCAGGTCCTAGGCAGAAGAGGTCAGCTTGAATGGCCAAGCCTCTCTGCCAGGATCTGGGAGAGGGAATTTGGCCCCACTGGGCTTCCATAGGGGAATCCTGCCTCCTGCCCATCTAGGGATCTGCTCAACGTTTGGGTGCTAAGCAACCAAAACAACAAATGCTATACATCTCTTTTATTTACTCAATTGTACATTTGCCAAGAGGCAGTTTCAAACCTGCCTCATCTAGGCAGTCTGATACCTGGAGTGCTGCTTGTTTACACCACTCAGAGAGCTTGCCAAGTCTGGTTAAGTCATACAAACACACTAAGTGCTTTTTGATCGTCTTCTTACGATGGCTCATGTAATGGTTAACATTTACTGAATCATGTCCCAGGCACTGAGCTAAGTGCTTTATGTTGATGATCTATTGGGGCTTACTCGCTGCCATTCTTCCAAGGAGGAAACTGAGGCCAGATGGTTTAGTAGCTTTCCCACATTCACATGGGTTTAAATGGGAGGAATGAAGACTTAAATTCAGGCAGCCTCTCTCCAGAACTTGGCTAGGAAAGGGCTCTGCTTTCCATAATCCAGTGGAGACAGAGTGAAACTAGTAAACACAGCACTGTGTACATGATTACAATGAGAACCAGGAAGGGAAAGAGCAGGGTGGGAGCAGAAAAAATAACAGAGCCAGATTCGTCTACAGGGTGGTGGGGGTCTCGGGAGCGTCTCTGTAAAGTGATTAATCTTAAACTGAGACCCCAGTGACAAGGATTAGCCAGGCAAAGCAAGGGAAAAGTGGCAACAGCAAGGGACAAAAGCCTGAGGCAGGAGAGAACTGAATGTGTGTGAGGAGGAAAAAGGGCTAGTACAGCTGGAAGGGAAAGAGGGGTCCTCTGGGCAGGAGGCCAGGGCGTTTGGGCAGGGTCTCCGAGCTTTCTCGGCTCAGAACTCCTCCCCTTCTCTCATTGCTCACTCCCTCCTCCAGTCCCTATGCAAACCCTCCAGTGCTAATCTCCCAGCTGTCAGAATCCCACCATTTCTCGCCACCCCCACAGTGGCCTCCCTGGGCTCATCACTGCAACATCCCTTGGGTCCCTGTCTCTCTGCTTCTGCCATGTTCCTGTATCAGTTGCTACCAGTGCTAAGACAATCACACCCACCCCAGCCTGTCACCTCACAGATGAGAAAGCCCAGTCTCACAAGGGTCCTCCAGGCTCTGGCCTCTGCGCTGCTCTCCTGCCCTCCCTGGGCTGCAGGGCCAGCCCTGCTCTCTCTTCAGCACACCAGGCAAGCTCTGCCTCCAGGCCTTTGCACTGGCTGTTCCCTCACCACCCAGAACATTCTCTGCACACATATCCATGGGTCCCGCCCAGAGATGTTCTCATGGTGGACTGGAGGGCAGAGACAGAAACACACAGCCCTGACCCCAAGGCATGTCTATCCACAGCCTTCTGCCCAGTCACACGACTGAGCTTAAAGTCAGAGGGAGGGGCCCAGGGCCTGTAGAGGGAACACACCAGAAGACAGGGAGGGTGGAGGACTAGGGCCCTTTTGCACTCCACCTATATCCCTTGACCTGAGCTCTGAATCTGCACACCTNTGCGGGCAGCACGGTGGGGGAGGCTGGGGCCCTGCAGCCTGCGGGGCTCCGTCTGAATCCAGCCCCGTGGCCAACTGGCCGTGTGACCCTGGGCCACTCTGTGACCGTCGGTCCCTCCCCTGAGAAAAGCAGCATCTCCCCACAAGGCTTCACATGATCACCTGTGATTGTATTACACTGCCCGCCCAGGCCACGGGACCTCCTGAACAAGCCCTCCCCAGTGGCCTTGTTATTAATCCTTGTCTGTTCTTCCCACCAGTCTGAGTCCTTCCAGGAGGAGGCGAGAGAAGCCTTGGGAGTGTCTGGTGACTGACTATGTTTGCTGGCCTGTGGCTGGCGCTGGGGCGGGAGTGATGATGAAGTATCACGTGTGTTCTGCACCTTCACGGCCTCCCAGCTGGGGACGGGGGAGACATAATCCCCCCCAATTCACACTTACAATCCAAAGCCACAAGCGTGGCCAAGTGCCAGTGATCGGACTCCTCACCTGGGACAGTGCACAGCAGGGGCTCCTGGTGAGGAAGTACCCTCTGAGCAGGCTCTGAGGCAGCCAGCAAGAGAAGCCAGCGAGGTGGATGGGGGCCCGCAGGCAGGGGGCAGCACGTGCAAAGGTCCTGTGGCTGAGCAGAGGGAAGCCCTGCGAAGCTGAAGCATGGGGGCTGTCAGGCAGGCGGCTGCCATCCGGGACGCAGACTCAGCACATCCACCCAGGCCCGTGAGGGACGCAGACTCAGCACACACGCCCAGGCCCGTGAGGGACGTGGACTCAGCACACACACCCAGGTCCGCGAGGGATGCGGACTCAGCACACCCGCCCAGGCCCGCGAGGGACGCAGACTCAGCACACCCAGGCCCGCGAGGGACGCGGACTCAGCACACACGCCCAGGCCCGCGAGGGACGCGGCCACGACGGGCAGCCAGCAGCATTTCACACCAGGAAGACAACAGGGTCACCTCCGCANATTCACTCCTATCTTCTGTGTCTAGGCAGAACATTATATATAATACAAGACTGATGAAATTTCCACCCCTTTTAAACTGAACTTGCATTTTTAGCTTCAAATTTTAGCTTGAGTTTGTTTTAATCAGCATTTTGGAAAAGGAATTTCTCAGGAAAGTATGTGACCCATGTCCTCATAAAATTGTTTCTAAACTTGGTACTTCATTGTTTTCTCTGCTTTAGATCCAAACCCAGTGAAATATTTGCTGATATATTCACTTAATTTTCAATGAAAAGAGGATATTATGAATTTCTTTGAATTTTTTTGGAGATATATTTTCCATGTGCAGTCTGCCATTAGGAAAAATAAAACACCATCTAAAAGTATTATGATTAAAAAGAAAAGAATGACAGATTTATTCTTAACATAAATAAAACAGTCTAGCTATTTCAGAAACTGTTTCAATCAATACTATTTATAATACTATTGCATAAATATCACTTTTAAAAAATGAGATAAAAAAGGCACACCAGCTAAGATGAAATAAATGAGAAATTCAGTTCACTAAATGTTAGAATTTCATACTGATCTGTTTATGATAACTGTATGTCTATAAGAGGCATTCCACTGGGAAAGGTATACGTATAACGTTAAGTATCCTGATATTTCAATAAGAAATTATGCATCANAAAAATGAGATAAAAAAGGCACACCAGCTAAGATGAAATAAATGAGAAATTCAGTTCACTAAATGTTAGAATTTCATACTGATCTGTTTATGATAACTGTATGTCTATAAGAGGCATTCCACTGGGAAAGGTATACGTATAACGTTAAGTATCCTGATATTTCAATAAGAAATTATGCATCACAGAGCTATTTCCTTATCAAAGATGCTATCAACACATATAGCCACACACACACACAGAGCACTAATTTAGAACATCTAAATACAGGGTAGTTGAGTATAATTTGGATGAGCTGGAAGACAGCAGTTAACACAGAATGGAAGTCCTCAAACCCAAATGAATGTCTTTAGAAGGTAAGGGGGGAAAGAAAAGTCAAAAGAGTGAAATGAACATCAGAGAATGGAACTGGGTGAGATAATCTGGTGAGATAATCTGGTGAGATAATCTTCCCTAGCAGTCAACTTTCATTTTTTCCTCATAGTCTGATTAGCCAGAGACAAAAGCTGTAGGTTTTTTTTTTTTAATTGACTCAATAAAGAATCAATATTTTCAGTGATTATAATTCCATTAATTTATTTTATTTCAAAGCTCTGTATGAAATGGATTCTAGAAGTTTCTGATATATAATAATATGATATATTGTTATACAGATATATTAGTGGTTGCTTTCAAATGTGCTGCTTCTTTGGCAATTCTTAATTGTATATAAGTAGTCTTCCTTTTCAATTTCATCAAAATGATATTTCATATTTTCAGCCAAGATAGGCCTTTTTCTTGGAATATTTATACGAAAAGAGATATTTTGAATAGCTCAAAATTAGTGCAAAAATTCAAATTAAGAAAAAAGTTTGAAATTTATTATGACGCAAAGAATTGATTTGCAGAAATAGGGAAGTGTGACATAAAGAGAGACTTCTGCCTTTAAGACTGGTAGTTTTTTAATTTATTCATTCTTTTAAAAAAATGAATAGAAAAAAAGTAGTTGAATAACTTCTGGTTGGCTGAATGCCTGTATTATTTTTATTGGCAAGAGCCTCTGAGTGGCTGAAAGGTGGCCATTAACACTCTGACAGAAAGTGCTGACAGGGTGATTATAAGATTAACACCCTATGTTATATTAAAAGTGTCAAAACCTCACTCTTACCTGTCAGTGGAAAATAACAGCATGAGAGGAAACATTACAGAATCAAAACTATTTCTAATGTTAAAGCACCATGCTTTGGTGTGTCTAAACTTTTTAAAATGCTCATGTGAGCTACTGAATTTAGCTGATGACTGAAGCCATTCTTCTTTTACTCTGTAAGGTGATTTTGCGAGTGAAATATTTATAAGAATGATATATATTTCCCTATATATTTCTTCTTTGGAATGAAAGTATTATAGATTTTTCAATCAGAAGAAACAAGTTATGTATATCGTTTCTTTCATAAAACCAAGTTATTTTTAAAAACAATTCGTGACCTCATTTATGAAGAAAATTTAACAAATAAGGTATTTTCCCAATTGCCCCATACTGCTTTGTAGCCTGAAGTTGAAAAATCCCTAATTTCCTGGCCCAGAAATCAGATAATCAGGAAGTTTCCCTTCAACAGGATGTTTGTTTGTTCATTCTTAATCAGAGGTGTTCAAAGAATTCTGCTTCTGCTTCACACACACAACTCTACTAAATGTATGTAAATGCAAAATATCAGCATCATTAAGCCATACAAACCTCAGTATTTTTTGTTTAGAAATGACTTTTTAATGTGTTGAATTATTCTTTTGAGGGAGTTCTGCCTGGGAAAACATGCAAGAGTAAAGTATTGCAGGACAGAGGACAGTTTGGGGAGATGCTTACCCTGGAGATGCTGAGTCAGAGAAGTGAGAGTCTGAGGAGAGAAGATGATCTATCCCAGAAACTAGGGACCTACCCAAGAAGGTTCCATTTGGGGTTCTCACAGATCTAGACCCCATCCAGGAGTCCTGCACTCAGTCTGTTTCTGCCCTACCCTCCTCCAGAAGCCCCAGCCATGGAATGAAGATTGGCCCAGGACAGAGCCAAGTACTCCTGAGGTCCCAGGGCTGAAAGAGCAGTCCTCAGGGAGCAGGGGAAGGTAGATGGAAGACAGGAACTCAGAGAGTGAGGCTATGGGCCTCACTTCACTTACAGTCTTAAAATACTTGCTATACCAACCTCCCAGGGGGCTCAGTGATGAAGAATCTGCCTGCCAATGTCGAAGACGCAGGTGACATGGGTTTGATCCCTGGGTCAAGAAGATCCTCAGGAGGAGAAAATGGAAACCCACTCCAGTATTCTTGCCAGGAAATCTCACTGACAGAGGAGGCTGCCTGGCTATAGTCCATAGGATTGCAAAGACCTGGACACATCTGAGCATGCACGTGTGAATGCACATCAACCTCCATATGTAGTTTTGCTCTGTGCTTGTGCCCCAAGTCAGGGATGGGCCTAACAGGAGACTATTCCTACCCAAAATACTTCTTTTTCTCATCCATGCAAATAATTCTCAGCCTTATTAATTCAATCAGTAAGTCATATAATGACTTAGGTAGATAAGTCTATTCATGATTTTTTTTCACAAAGGCTAGTAACTTCTATTTCAATCATTGCTAAGCTAAAACAGTTAATAGGCCCCCCAAACCTCCTGAACTTGTGTCACTGGCTTTGTGATTAGAGCAAGTCTGAGCTATTTTGTACAGACAACATAGAACTCCACTAAAGGTAATGGAGATATTCCTATGATTTAGGCTAAATTCTATCACAGGATCATTCAAACTGGAAAGATGGCTTCCTCTCCCCACCCACCCTCAAGAAAAAACAAGAAAGAGTGGTTATGAAGAAAACAGAAGCAGCAGCCCTGGAGATCCCAAATCAGGACCCTGAATTCTAGTACAGCTTTGCCTTTAACTATAGCTCTGAATAAAATTTACTCTTTGAGCTTCAGTTTTCTCAGCTGTAAACTGAGGAAGCCAGAATGCACTGGTGAAGTCCTTATGACCCCAAGGACCTGTACAGGAACAGGGCGAATATTACCTGGGGATTCTTGCATGCATGTGTGCTAAGTTGCTTTAGTTGTGTCTGACTCTTTGCGACCCTATGGACTGTAGCTCACCAGGCTCCATGGGATTCTCCATGGGATTGTCCATAGGATTCTCCAAGCAAGAATATTGGAGTGGGTTGCCATGTTCTCCTCCAGAGGATCTTCCCAACCCAGGGATNAGTTGTGTCTGACTCTTTGCGACCCTATGGACTGTAGCTCACCAGGCTCCATGGGATTCTCCATGGGATTGTCCATAGGATTCTCCAAGCAAGAATATTGGAGTGGGTTGCCATGTTCTCCTCCAGAGGATCTTCCCAACCCAGGGATCAAACCCATGTCTCTTGCATTGGCAGGTGGGTTCTTTACCTGGGAAGCCCTACTTAGGGATTCTTACTTAGGTTCAATATAACAACTTACTTTAAAAAATATTTTTTGTGTAAGACGTGTCTTTAATAAATAATTTTGCTGTGAAAACAGTAACAGTTTTCAAACCACAGACCTGATAATAACAAAAGTTCATTCCAGCTTAAAAAAAAAAAAAACAAACTGCTATGGTTTTAATTATGTGGAAAAACAAAGAAAACTTTGGGTAATCAAACCTAGGNTGGAGGACTAGGGCCCTTTTGCACTCCACCTATATCCCTTGACCTGAGCTCTGAATCTGCACACCTCCCACCCCGCCCTCCCCACACACAGGGACCCACCTCCTTTAGTCATCATTTTGTTTTCATTCAACAGATATTTATTGAGCTTAGAGATGGGGCAAGGCTTGTTCTTGACACTGGGGGCACAGCAGCACATAAAGTCGCAGGTCCCTGTCCTTTGGGAGCTTACAGCACTGTCTGTCGACAACACTCAGTGGGCAGACACAGCAGTGTGAAGTGCACTGTGAGGCCTGGGAGGCACAGTGAGGAAGCCAGAGGCAGGGGCCCCATCTGGGGCGGAGCAGCCAGGAAAGTCCTTGTGGAACTGGAGTGGGAAGCAATCTGAAATGGGTTCAGATTGGAACTTGAACCCATGTGTTGGGACTCGAACCCTGACAAAACCCTGCTTGGGACTCTAACCCACACGGCCAGGACTCGAACCCAGCCAGAACCCAGGGACTTGAACCCACATTCTTTTAATTAGAATCACTCACCCAATTACTGAGGCTCAGGTTCTTTGTGTCTCAGAGCAGAAGGAATTCAGCAAGAGGCAAAGTGATAAGCAAGAAATAGATGTATTAATATAGGACACTTGTAAGAGATGCAAGTTGGCAGATGAGGGAACTCTGCCCCGAGGATTGAGTGGGCTACAATTTATAATGGAAAAAAGGGGAGGGGAAAAGACTGCTTTCTTCAGGTAGACGTAGATGCAGATGTAAGGCATACAGAATTAGCTCCTCTTTCATGTTAGGCAGGAAAGTGTCTGACCCTGTGACATCAAACTAGGATTATTAGTAGAAAAGTGGTTTCTTCCATCTAGTGGCCTGGGGCATATCCTGTGGTTTTGTTTATGCTTTTATAATTAAGCAAGCTTGCTTCATTGAATATTGTTCTAATAGGTTTCTTGAGCTGTCATTGACTTACAATGACCTCCCAAAGTTTCCTAGGTTTCCTTTTCTGTCTATAGTCCCCTATTGGGACTTCTACAACTACTTGTATAACTATCCTATTCTATCCTTATCGATAGAATGCTGATGAAATGTGTGAGACGAACCCCTAACAGGAAGAAGTGAGCCATGCGGGTATGTGGGAAAGAAGGCTTGGGGCAGGGCAGCTGCAGGTGCAGAGGCTCTGGGGCAGGAGTTCTGGGTGAGCCTGAGGAGCAGTGAAGAGCCCCAAGGCCCTAGAACTGGGGGGAAGGAGGTGAGCTAGTGAGGATGACTGGGGCATCATGGGGTTCTGTGGTTGATGAGCACTTGGATTTTACTCCAGGTGTGAAGGGAGCTGCAGAGGGTGGCAAACAGAAGGCTGAATTACACTTTCAAAAGGCCACCCTGCAAGAGAGGCAGGAAGCCCCAGGGGGAGGCTGATTTAGCTGTCCGGGGGAGAGTTGGTAGTGAGGGACCATGGCAAGAGGCCAGCATACACATTGGAAGTGGTCCCAATAGGACTTGTTGATGCACTGGAGGAAAGGGAGGCAGAAGTCAAGGAGGGCCAATGCTTTTCTCTGAACAGGGGTTAAGTGGAGCTCTTATTTGCTTAGATGGAGAGTTCCAGGTAGGGACTCAACTGTAGATGTCCTCTGGGAGGAGATGATCTTTGAAACTGGGACAGAGCAACTGAGGGAGGTACGGTGTCTTGGGGCCGGGGTGGGGGGGCGATTTTTGTGGGGAAAGCAAGAGTTCAGTTGAAGGTCACTAGCTAATTCATTCATTTGGCAAAAACTTACTGAGCACCAAGGCTAAGCCAGAGGTTTTTCAAGATGCTGGGGAAACAACAAAAAAGAGAGATAATGTCACCACTCTGATTTGGTACCTTGCTTTCTAGTGAGGGAGACAGGCCATGAACACATGTAAAAGGTAAGATTGTTTCAAAGACAAGATCCTTACAGGGAAACACAGGATAGTGGTGGAGGGTGACTCGGGGAGTCACACCTGGGCAGGGTCATCACCTGGGTCATCACCCAGGCAGCCCAAGAGACCAAACTCACAATCCCCAGGAGGACCTCAGCCCCACTTGGCTTCTCTTTGTCCCCCAAAGAGGCTGCTGTGTCGTGAGAAGGAGAGAAAGGTCCTGCTCTCAAGATTCGGGCATTAGGAATTTCTGACAAACAGGTTGAAATGGAGAGTCAAGGAGGCAGAGAGCCTGTGATGAGATACATGACCACGTCCCTGCAGAGCAAAACTGCTCAGCCCGCTGCAAGATTTTTCTCTGAGAGCGTGGAAAGGGGGCTTGCACCCTCTGTACTGGTTTGAGAGTTTCTGCTATGCAAAGAATTTTCTTTGTGCTTCCTGGAGCTTTATCCTGCAAAGTATGGGGGAGTGGAGTATGGAGTCTCTGAGGGCTCCTAAACCACGGCTCCCCTCTCAGCCCTGCCATGGCAGAGACAGGGGCTTCAGGTGATCTGTCTGTGACCTTTGGGGACAGCAAGAAGCTCACACAAGGGAGTGATTTAGATCAACTAGACTTCAAAGAAACAGACAATTGTGTGCAAGCTTTGTGCGTGCTTAACTTGCAGCAAGTTAAAAGCTAATACACGAGAGCTGTGGCAGAATATGGAGCAGGGGGGCAGTAAGATTTGGGAGACATAAATTTATATGCACAGGAAGAGCATGGATATGGGGTGGAGGGATTGGGAAGGTTAGAGTTTACATGCTTGAGTGAACTATGAACTATTTACTGAATTATGAACCACAGAAGGAGAAACAGATCTGGGGGGTGGTGCGGCGAAAAAGGATCAAGTTCAGTTTGGGAAGTCTGGCACACTGCTAGAGATATGGATCTGAAGTTTAGCAAAGCAGATGAACCCATAAATGCTGAGTCTAAGGTTACCAGGGCCTGGAGGGTGTTTGTGGCAGAGACAGGCCAGGTGATAACTGTCTCTTTTCTTTGTTTTGGGGCCCCACTGAGAGCACAACTGCAGCCTCCCTTACAGTTGAGGGGCCACGTTTACGTGGCTTTGTTCTGGCCCATGATGCCATTTCTGGGCCTGGCCTGTTTCGGTTACCAGTCCTCCACCATAGAGGTTGGCAGTCTTTTTTCTGCAAAGGGCCAGATGGTAACTTTATTAGGCCTTGTGAGCTATGCAGCCTCCTCTACAACAATTCAACTCTGCCCTTGTAGTGTGAAAACAGCTGTGGCAGTATGTCAACAATGGGTCTGACTGTGATGCAATAAAACTATGTCTGCAAAACCAGGCCAGCCCCTGCTCTGCTCTCTTCTATTTGCTGCCTGGGCTCTGGTGTCCAGGTCTCCTTCAGAAGCTGTGTATTGGAGACAAGCACAGCCTTGCTTAATCTGTCTAAGTCACTGAATGACTGCAAGGAACAGAGGTCCCTGGTCCTTTGCTCCCTAGCCTGTCTGTGCTCTGTGTCCGCATCTCCGCCATCTCATCCTCTGACACTCTCTTCTTCTGCCCTTAATCTTTCCTAGTATCAGGGACTTTTCCAAAGAATCGGCAGTTTGTATCAGATGACCAAATCACTGTAGTTTCAGCTTCAGCAGAGTCCTCTTCAGTACCACAGTTTGAAGGCATCAATTCTTTGGCACTCTGCCTTCTTTACAGTCCAGTTTTCACAATTGTACGTGACCACTGGGAAGACCGTAGCCTTGATTATATGGACCTTTGTTGGCAGAGTAATGTCTCTGCTTTTCAACACACTGTCTAGGTTTGTCATTGCTTTCCTGCTAAGAAGCAACTGTCTTTTGATTACATGGCTGCAGTCAGCATCCGCAGTGCTTTTAGAGCCCAAGAAGAGGAAATGTGTCACTACTTCCACCTTTCCCCCCTCTATTTGCCACGAAGTGGTGAGGTCAGATGCCATGGTCTTAGTTTTTTTAATATTTAGTTTTAAGCTGGCTCTTTCACTCTCCTCTTTCACCCTCATAAAGAGGCTTTTTTGTTCCTCTTCACTTTCTGCAGTTAGAGTGGTATCATCTCCGTATCTGAGGTTGTTGATGTTTCTCTTGATTCTAGTTTGTAATTCATCCAGCCAGGCATTTCTCCGATGTGCTCAGCATATAGGTTAAACAAACAGGGTGACAGCAGACAGCCCTGTCGTGCTCCTTTCTCAATCTTGAACCAATCAGTTGTTCCATACAGGGTTCTAACTGTTGCTTCTTGACCTGCATACAGGTCCCTCAGGAGACAGGTAAGATGGTCTGCTATTCCCATCTCTTTAAGAACTTTCCAGTTTGTTATGATCCACACAGTCAAAGGCTTTAACATAGTCAATGAAAAACAGAGGTAGATGGTTTTCTGGAATTCCCTTGCTTTCTCTATGATGCAGCGGATATCGACAATTTGATCTCTGGTCCCTCTTCCTTTTCTAAACCCAGCTTGGACATCTGGAGATTCTTGGTTCACATAATGCTGAAGCCTAGCATGCAGGATTTTTAAACATGACCTTACTAGCATGGGAGATGAGTGCAATTGTCCAATGGTTAGCACATTCTTTGGTACTACCCTTCTTGGGAATTGGGATGAGGATTGACCTTTTCTAGTACTGGGGCTACTGCTGGATCTTCCAGATTTGCTGACACATTGAAAGCAACACCATGATGGTATCATCCTCTAGGGTTTTGAATCGCATCCACTAGCTTTATTCACAGCAGTGCTTCCTAAGGCCCACTTGACTTCACACTGCAGAATGTCTGGCTCTGGGTGACTGACCACAGCGTCATAGTAATCCAGCTCATGAAGATCTTTTTTGTAGAGTTCTTCCATGTATTCTTCCCATCTCTTCTTGATCTCTTTAGCATCTACTAGGTCTCTACTGTTTCTGTCCTTTGTGGTGCCTATTTTTGGGTGAAATATTCCCTTGATATTTCCAGTTTTCCTGAAGAGAGCTCTAGTCTTTCCCCTTCTGTTATTTTCTTCTAGTTTCATGGACTGTTCATTGAAGAAGGCCTTCTTGTCTCTCCTTGCTGTTCTTTTGCACTCTGTGCTTAGTTGGATGTACCTTTCCCTTTCTCCCTTGCTTTTTGTTTCTCTTCTTTCTTCAACTATTTGTAAAGCCTCTTCAGAAAACCACTTCGCCTTCTTGTTTTTCTTTTTCTTTGGGATGGTTTTGTTCACTGCCTCCTATACAGTATTACAGACCTCCATCCATAGTTCTTTAGGCATACTATTAACTAGATCTAATCCCTTGAATCTATTTGTTACCTCCACTGCATATTTATAGGGGATTTGATTTAAGTAGTACCTGGCTGACTTAGTGATTTATCCCTCTTTCTTGCGTTTAAGCCTGAATTTTGTGATGAGAAGCTGATGATCTGAGCCACAGTCAGCTCCAAGTCTTGTTTTTGCAGGCTGTATACAGCTTCTCCTTCTACAAAGAATGTAATCAATTTGATTTGTATATTGACCATTTGGTGATGTCCATGTGTAAAGTCATCTCTTGTGTTGTTGAAAAAGGGTGTTTGCAATGACCAGTGCATTCCCTTGGCAGAATTCAGTAAACCTTTGCCTGCTTCATTTTGTTCTCTAAGGCCAAACTTGCCTGTTACTCCAAGTATCTCTTGACTTTTAACTTTTGCATTCCAATCCTCAATGATAAATAGAACATCTTTGTGTGTGTGTGTGTGTGTGTGTTAGTTCTAGGAGATCTTCTAGTTCTTCTTAGAACAGATCGCCTTCAGCTTCTTTGGCATCGGTGGTAGGGGCATAGACTTGAATTACTGTGATGTTGAATGACTTGCCTTGCAAACGAACTGAGATCATTCTGTTGTTTTTGAGGTTGTGCCCAAGTACTGCATTCCTGACTCTTGTTGATTATGAGGGCTACTCCATTTCTTCTATGGGATTCCGGCCTACAGTAGTAGATGCAATGGTCATCTGAATTAAATTTGCCCATTCCTGTCCATCCATCTTAGTTCACTGATTCCTAAAATGTCAATGTTTATTCTCACCATCTCCTGCTTGACCATGTCCAATTTACCTTGATTCATGGACCTAACATTCCAGGTTCCCATGCAATACTGTTCTTTGCAGCATCGGATTTTACTTTCATCACCAGACACATCCACAGCTGAGCACCGTTTCCACTTTGGCCCAGCCGCTTCGCTCTTTCTGGGCTGTTAGTGCTCCTCCTCTGCTCTTCCCCAGGAGCATACTGGACACCTTCTGACCTGCGGAACTCACCTTTTGGTGTCATATCTTTTTGTCCTTTTATACAGTTCATGGGGTCTTCATAGCAAGCGTACTAGGGTGGTTTGCCATTCCTTCCTCCAATGGATCTTGTTTTGTCAGAACTCTCGACTATGACCCGTCCATCTTGAGTGACCTTACCGGGCACGGTCCATAGCTTCATTGAGTTATGCAAGACCCTTCACCACAACAAGGCAGTCATCCAGGAAGGGGTCCTAGCAGCGGGGTTTTACCACAGTAAAAGTCTGAAATGCATGAAATTGTATAGTTGGGGGCAAGTGGTGAGGAGACCATTTTGGGGATCTGGAAAGACGGAGACCCATGCTATGCGATGGCAAAACATTTGGAAGGATGGTTGCTGTATACGAGCAGGCCAGCTGTCCTCTGAGCTGACATTCTTGGGGAAGTAGTTGTAACACAGATTGTCATAGAGAGCTTTGGTTTTTATAAGCAGTATTTAACAATGTATTAGAATAAAAAGATGAGGCCAGGCAAAAACTGGCTGATTTGCAAGCAAAACTAAACTGAAATAGGAAGATCCTAGAAACCTGGGGCCTTGGCTAGGAAAGCTGACTGCTTCCAGACAGTCAGAAGGAATTCACATTCAACAATCTTTTGAGCAGCAAAGGCCCATTAAGCCTCAGCCCTGTGCCAGGTCAGAGGAAGTGAGGGTCCTTCCCCCTGACCTGAGAGCCTCTGGTGTCTGTTAGTATATCCAGGGACATGGGCCAAGGGCAGGAAGTCAGAAACCAGTCCGAAGAATAGTGTCTCAAAGTGAATTTTGCGTGTGGTCACTGACACCTGAGACTGACTAGGAGCAGAGAAGTGAAGAGCCTTTCAGGTTTTGAAGGATCTGTCCTGTCAATTAAGCCAGAAGCCTGAACTAAAAAAAAAAAAAAAAANGATTTGTTTGGGTATGAAAGTTTGAAAGTGAAAGTCACTCAGTTGTGTCCAGCTCTTTGTGACCCCATGGCCCGTGACCCACCAAGCTCCTCTGTCCATGGGATTCTCCAGGCAAGAATACTGGAGTGGCTTGCCATTCTCTTCTCCAGGGGATCTTCCTAATCCAGAGATGGAACCCAGATCTCCTGCGTTGTAGGTAGACTCTTTGCCATCTGAGCTGCTAGGGAAGCCCTTGTTTGGGTATGATTGCTCCTTTCTATATAGATGGGGGCTATGGACATCAAGACTCCATACTCACCTCCCATCTACCCCCTAAGCCATCCCAAATTTGACAAACTGTCGGTATCTGGAGATTAGTTGATCTACTTCACAGCAGAGGAAAAACATACTGTTTAGAGTCACTATAGTTAAACATAGAGGTTCCATAAACGGGAGTCACATAGCAAGGGGATTTTTGGTCACCGGTCCAAGCCACTGTTTACATCTGGTGCAGATGAGTGGCTGAAGTTTTCACAGAATCCCCTTGGTACTGGAGACAGGCCACGGACCCAGAAGTAAGGATAGCTGTGGATCTCTGCATATGTTTGAGCCACAGGAGAGGAACATATTTCCAGTAACTAGAGCAAAATAGTCCATGAGGCAAACACTGTGGGTGACAACAGAGATGTTTTAGGGGTAAAAGATAAGGCAAAATCTCATTCATGAGTAGCCTTGGAGAAAACTATCCCCAGTTTTGGCTTTTTTCCCAGTGGGTGATACTGTCGGGGTTGGGGGTGGGATGTGTAATTTCCTTGCTTCTGTCTCATCGCAGCAAAGCTTTGAAACAGTGGACAAGTGTTACAGCTCTGTTACAGTTCAGTTTTATTTGGCAAGTGAAGGATAGTACATCCTTGAGGCATGAGGGCAGGCCAACCCAAAAAGGGAAGTGCAACCCTGGATCCTCTTTTTATATGTTTTGTTTCCTCCATGAACCTGCCCTATGTAAACTGGGGTAGCCAGGAAGGCTGTCTATTTCACCTGAGGTTCTCACAACGGTCCTCAGATTTTCTTTTGTTCCATTTTCTCAGGCTTCTTCCTTTCTTTGTCTTTTAGCTACTGCCATTTTGGACTCTTTTTTCCTATTCTAACTACCTAACAACACTACACAATTTGTTCTTTAATATCTCGAAAAGGTAAACTCAAATTGCATATAGGGGCTCAGTGGGAATCCACCTGAGTAAACCTACTTCTTGTGGGTTTAGCTCACTGTGCTAATGCTTCTGGAGAGGTGATTTGGGCCTGAAGGGGTCCCATTTCTATATAAATTTTCTATATAAAAGTTTTCTATAAAACTTTTTATTGTCCATCTGGACTGAAGGTGATACTGGAAGCAAATTCTATCTCCCGAGAGGTTAGGATACCAAACCACTTGGAATGGGGAGAACAATTTAAACACCAGTGAATTTTACTAACACCAGGTGGGATGTCCTGTGGCATCCCCCTAAAAAGCAAATAAACAAAAAAAACCCACAAGATCTTCATCCCACCTGATAGGCCCAAGGCTTCCTTTTTTAAAAAACTTGTAAATTTGTTTTGGGGTGTATGTCCTGATGCTGGGAAAGATGGAAAGTCACTGCTATGAAGTGCTATAGAAATGAGATGTTTTTCTTTAATGGAAGATTGTAGGCAAAAGAGAAGGGGACGTCAGAGGATGAAATTGTTAGATAGCATTACTGACTCAAATGGACATGAATTTAAGCAAACTCAAGGAGATAGTGGAGGACAGAGAAGCCTGGCATGCTGCAGTCTAAGGGGTTGCAAAGAGTCAGATATGCCTTAATGACTGAATAACAACATGGCTGATTAACAATGTTGTGATAATTTCAGGTGAACAGCAAAAAGACTCAACCATACATATACACATATTCATTCTCTCCCAAACTCCCCTCTTACCCAGGCTGCCACACAATATTGAGCAGAGTTCCTGTGCTATATGTTAGGACAAGACCTCCCTTTTGAACCTGCACTCTCAGCCTCCGTTTTATAGTACATCCATCCATCCATTCACATGCAGATTGTTGGCCCGAGGCATTTAATAGTCTGATAGCTTCAGATAGCCCTCAGGACCAAACTTTTAATGTGCCCTCAGGAAATAGGGCTTTTAACATTTATCTGGTTGACACATTTTATAAAGCCAGCTACAGTGACTGCAGCCATGAAATTAAAAGACTCTTGCTCCTTGGAAGAAAAGCTGTGACAAACTTGGCCTATTGAGAAGCAGAGATATCATTCTGTCGACAAAGCTATAGTCAAAGCTATGATTTTTCTGGTAGTCATATACAAATATGAGAGTTGTACTATAAGACAGCTGAGTGACAAAGAATTGATGCTTTTGAACTAATGTGTTGGAGAAGACTCTTGAAAGTCCCTTGGACAGCAAAGAGATCAAACCAGTCAATCCTAAAGGAAATCAACCCTGAATATTCATTGGAAGGACTGATGCTGAAGCTGAAACTCCAATACTTCGGCCACCTGATGTGAAGAGCTGACTCGTTTGAAAAGACCCTGATGCTGGCAAAGATTGAGGGTAGGCAGAGAAGAGGACGACAGAGGATGAGATGGCTGGATGACATCATCAATTCAATGGACATGAGTTTGAGCAAACTCTCAGAGATAGTGAAGGACAGGGAAGCCTGGCATGCTGCAGTCCATGGGGTCATAGTCAGACACAACTGAACAATGGTGGGGTTGTATGGTAGATTGAAAGTGCAAGGAATTTCTTGGGCTTCTGCTCACGCTTATTTTTCATGTCCAGTCACCTGATCACTGCCAATTTGGGCTGGTGTTCCACACATAACTTCCAGTTTTGATAGTTTGACAATTTTGCCTTGATTGTATTAATAGCAATCTGATTGGCTTTCCTACTAGCAAAGGCTGGCACCAACCCAGAGGCTGTGTCAGCAGCACAGGTAAGGGCATATTTATACCTTTCTGACACAGGCAAAAGCCTATGTGGTCCACTTGCCATCTGGTAACCAGAGGAAGGCACCACCTCAAATGATGCATAAGGCAGTCCTTACCTGTAACTTGGAGGCCTATAGATTTGAGAGGCAAATGAAGCCTTTTTANATATAGTTTTGTAATCCATCTTTTTTTACTTAGTATTTTTCATACCATTATAAATTATTTGAGAATGTTTTTTAATGACTCCATGATATATATATAATCTTTCCCCTATTGTCAGACATTTTTTAGGCATCTCCAATTTTTCCTTGTTATAAATATTGCTATGATGAACTTCCTTATATATGGGCATATCTGTTATTATTTCTTTAGGATAAATTCCTAAAAGTGGAATTACTGAGTTTAATGGCTCTTGATGTGTGCTATGCTAAGTCACTTTAGTCGTGTGACCCCATGGACTCTAGCCCGCCAGGCTTCTCTGTCCATGGGATTTTCCAAGCAAGAATACTGGAGTGAGTTGCCACTTCCTCCTCCAATGGCTCTTGATAAATATGGCCAAATTACAGAAAAGCTGACCCAGCCTTTACAGAGGCTGACCTCTGTATCAGACAGCCTCCTTCAACACACCTTATTTAAACATTTGATCATCTGATAGCTAGTTATTAACTGGTATCTCCATGCCTTCATTTCCTAATTCTGTTAATTATGAGGTAAAACATTTTCTGCACCTCCCTTATGTTTCTTGCCATTTTTATTCTGTGAATTAGCTGAGTCCTTTATCTTTCTTCTGGCATTAGGGGTTTTTCTTGTTGTTTAGTCACTAAGTTGTGTCCGACTCTTTTGTGACTCTTTGAACTGTAGCCCACCAGGTTTCTCTGCCCATGGGATTCTCCAGGCAAGAGTACTGGACTGGGTTGTCATTAATAAATGGAAGCTTGGAGCTCATCCTCCACCATAGGCCAGGAAGTAAGGGAGCCTTGAGTTAGAAGTGTCCTTACAACTCTGGAGCACAGCGTAGATTTACCACCTTAACCTTCCACGTCTCCTCACTTTCTTCAGGCCCCTCCCCCCCACTACCTTTTCTGCAAGCCACTGCCGGTCTTCAGCTATCTGACCATTCCAACTTGCCTGCATGGGTGATAGTTTTGTGCCCCAACTAGAGACATGGTTGTCATAAAACCTGGCCTCTGTCCATGACAATCCTGAAAGGAAAACACCAATCANTTTTCTGCAAGCCACTGCCGGTCTTCAGCTATCTGACCATTCCAACTTGCCTGCATGGGTGATAGTTTTGTGCCCCAACTAGAGACATGGTTGTCATAAAACCTGGCCTCTGTCCATGACAATCCTGAAAGGAAAACACCAATCAATCATGTAGTTCATATTGCTTGTGCTCACTTTTGTGCGCCCTCTCTGTCTCTCAGCAGAAAGTACCATGACTTATCTAAGGTCACATGGACAGTTACTGGTAAAGCCAAGACCAGAATCCAGATGTCCTTTAGTCCCAGTCCAGAGAGTTTTCCAGCATAACCCCCTACCCCTCAGTCGAGCAAGTGTAGACAGAGAAAGTGGTTTGAATAATTCCAAGTGCCACTAAAATAAAATGAGCCTTTCCTTTATTTAACATTTAATAAATACTTGTTGAAAACTGACCACATTCTAGGGCTAACTTTAGGTGAAATGGCATTGTTGACCCCATTCTCTTGAGAGTTGAGAAGCAGTGATGATTTTAGGATTTTTTTTGTTGTTGTTGCCATTTTGGATGAATTTTACCAATGATGTCTCCATTTTAGGCAGGCAGAGGGCTGACTATATATAGTCGAGCTGGTCTGGGGGCAGTTGTTGGGTTTTTGTTTTAAACTTAAATCTCTTAAATCTCTCTCCAGACACCTGCACTTAGGTTGAACTGATGGTGGGGTTTCTTTAGCACAGAAAGTCAGGAAGTTGCCTAGCCGGGTTCCCACAGTCAAATCGCCTGTCCCTTTGTGAGGGCCATTGCCCTGGGCCCTTTCTGACGCTATCCCTGGCAGGTCCCAGAGGCAGTGGTATACAAATGCTATATTGGTAACTGTGAAGTTATAGGAAAAGGTGAAGTCTACATGTCAAGTGCTATAGAATTGCGTTTATTTAGGGCCTTCCTGGAGGAGGAGTGTCGGCTAGGTCTACAGGGGAGGCAGTTCCTGCCCACTTGATTGTGTTGTTTGTTGGCCAAGCAACATAGAATGTGGCTGACGTTGTGTGAGAAGTGAAGGTAGCCTTTATTGTGAAGGAGGGGTGGGAGAGCCACTTCTTTTCCCTAGCTGGGAAACCTCATACCTCATCCTGAATTTCCTGCCTGGGAGGCTGGGAGGGGGGGGAAGGCAGTGAACCTCACTGAGACTACCGGGATCAGGGCCCATTTTTCCCTTTACAGACCTTTGTTAGCTTGGTTTTAATGCCTGTTGTCTCCCATGGGTCCACTGAGGCCTCAACTTCTGTGAAAAACCCTTCTGGGCAGGGTTTCTATGAGTGAGAGTCAGAAACAGCAGCTGGGGCCAGTGTCAGACCGCCTTGCTCTAGGGTCTGGGCAGGGACAAAAGAGGGAATTTGTGGAGGCAAGAGCTGTTNCTTGGTTTTAATGCCTGTTGTCTCCCATGGGTCCACTGAGGCCTCAACTTCTGTGAAAAACCCTTCTGGGCAGGGTTTCTATGAGTGAGAGTCAGAAACAGCAGCTGGGGCCAGTGTCAGACCGCCTTGCTCTAGGGTCTGGGCAGGGACAAAAGAGGGAATTTGTGGAGGCAAGAGCTGTTGTGGGGGTGGGGGGTAGCTGATCGGGAAAGAGGTGGCGAGTGACAGGGGAGGTGGTTTAGGAGGATGGTGCTGATACCACTGACTGCTTCCCCTAACTGCTTCAGCCTCTGATCCTGACTTGATGCTCTTTCTTTTTGAATCTGGCTTTTATCCACTTTTTTCTGGCAGCACATGGACGTCCAAGGGAGTTGCCTAAAATAAGGCTGGTACCCGGGGCTGATCATCTTCCTATGGGCTGGGCACAGCAAGGGCTGTCCCAGGCTTCCCAGATGGACTTTCTCCCATCACCAGCTTCTCCACACACCAGAGCTGGTACCCCCTACCCTGAATGCTAGCACCCTCTGGAAGCTTCGAGATAGCTTGTCTCTGAGCTACAGCAGTTAGCCTGCAGACAAGCACATGTCAGCATGGCTTTTGTGCCCATTCTTGAGCTCAGTACCTTGAAGGTTACAAAAAATGTAAAACTCCACGATTTATTGTCACTATGTGCCAGGAACTTTATACACTATCTCATTTCTTTCTCTGCCGACCCAAGAGGTAGGTATTATTAGCTGATTATTCTTTTTTGTTAAAATTTAATTTTTATTTATTTTAAATTATTTTAAAATTGAGATTTAATTAACATACCATTGTGTGAGTTTAAGGTGTATCAAGTGTTCACTTGATATATTTATCACAGTATAGATCATTATTCTTATTTTATGGAAAAGAAATGTATGTGTATGTAATTACCTCAAATTGTGTAACTAACTAGTAAATGGTGGAACCAGGATTTGAAGACACTTTAGTAACTCCAAAGCCTTTGCTCTGGTCACTGCACTGACTAGGGGTCCAAGGAGAGATGGGCCTTAAAGGGAGTGAAATGGAGGTCACAGGATGGTGACATGATATCATTCATTGTGCATGAATTTTGTGTTCAACGCTATGCCAAGTATTTTTGCATACACTACTTCATTCAATCTACGTAACAGCCCCATCATGGGGACTAGTACTACTATCTCCACTGTACTGATGTGAAAAGTAAGGTTCAAGGAGGTTTAACGATTTGTCCAGGATGATCCAGCTAATGAGTAAGAGACCTAATACTTGAAGTCAGGTTGGCCAGAGCTGTAACTGCTAGTACTCTCCTTTCTGCCCTAGAGGAGCTTCCACTGGCTGGAAGAACCCCATTGCCCTCTTGGCCTAGGCCTCCCCCACCTTCCAAGGGGAGCTAGAGGCTACAGTTCCCTTGGCCTTTGACATCCTGGGCTGGGGGTATCTGCTCTCCAGCTGTGAAGACTTTGCCTCCTAGACACCAGCCCTTGGTTTGCTGGGCCCGGGGCTCCACTTGACATCTTCTAGATGTCCCTGGGGCTGGACAGGTGCTTCCAGCAGCCCTGCCTGGTCACAGGGCTGCAGGCTGTGCGCTGCAGAGGTGCACTGCCTTTCTGCCCTGGTCTGCAGTCTACGTTTCCTCATTGCCCTTCCTCACGGTCACTCCTTAAATCTGATGATCGTTGGAGCCCTTGCACAACTACTTACTTTCAGCCTATATTCGGCTTACAGACCAAACTGAAGCCCAGTAGCTGTAAGACACCTTCCCATCCCCGACTCCAGGGCGNGGGGGGGGGGGGTGGGCTTCCCTACTGTCTGTCAAGTAACTCACAAAATATTATATTCTAAATGGACAGGAAAAGAAGAAGCTCCCTACAAAGCAGTTGCCTCTTTGGTTCCCAAACAAGAGATCTGAATATGTGGAGCCTCTCTGTGGGCTTTTCTGCCCTATGAGTCGACAGGTTGATGCACCTTGAGATTTCTTTCCCTCTGGGCTGGTATATATATCCCTTTGCTGGAAGTTCCCCATAACCTTCCTGCTATTAAGTCGGCCTGTGGTAGTATGTCATGGTGGGAATGGTCAACATTTATTTTCCTTCCCTAAAACGTAAGTATAAGTGCTAAACTAGAAATCCAGGAGTTAGCATACCTCACCTCCCCCCAGGAACACATCAAAATTACATCTACATGTGGAACAATTCTCACTGAAAACTAACTAAAAAAGGGCAGAAGGACTCCTGTACAACTAAGGCTATAAGAAAGATATGCATGTAATCAGGAGGCCAGGACCTGTGACCCTTGGAGGGGACTCAGAGTAAAAAGGAGTGTATATGGGTGCGACACCACCCACTCTGAGGAGTGAGAAGTTGAAAGCCACAAATCTGGAGCCCCAGTCCTGGGGTCTTACACTGGGGAGACAAAGTCCCTTTGTTGATTGGCGGACTGTTTGAATTAACAAGAGAGCTGTAGAAGCCTGGACTCCACCATGAGGAGCATATGCATGCTGGCTTTCCTCTAAGGCAAAGTGGAGAGAGGTCTGCTTTAGTGGGTACCAGGTTGCTTGCAACTACCTGTGGGCATGCCCCAACCTGAGTCGAGCAAATGCTCTTTCCCCACTCATTCCATGTCACAGTGCAGCAAGGGAGCTGGGGCAGCCATGACCAAAAAAATGATTCAAACCTTAGAATACAGAGGTGCCCCAGTACTGGCACAGAGCCCAGGTGGGGCAGCAGCTCCCACTGTTGCTGCTTACTCAAGCAGCACATCAGAAACATCCTAGGTCCCTGATAGAGGCCGCTTCACCACAGCTTACCACCACCCCACTCACACCCTGAGAGTCCATGTGGACCTCACCTGCCCTGAGGTGTGGCTCCACAACAGGGCAGGGGAGGCAGAGGCTCCCCGCCCTGGAAGGTTGCAATCTTCCAGGGGGGCAATGATTGGCAGTGAGGGAAAGGGGGATTTGCGCCTAAGGCTGCTTCTGAGCAGAATGAGGGAAACAACTGCAGGTAACTGCAAAGCAACACATCAAAGACAGATCAGATTATACCCAGGTTGCAGAACATAAGGTTAATAACAAACATCAGTTGCTTTCATATATTACAATAATGAATAAATAGAATTTGAAATTAAAAACACAATGCCATTTACATTAGCATTNATTTCACAATTGCTGTGATTAGAGCCTGCTGCACACCTTGATTCTTCTCCTGACTGGGGTGTTGTATGGTGGATATTCTGCCCCTGGATACTGTGTGTGTGTGTGTGTGTGTGTGTGTGTGTGTGTGTGTGTGTGTGTGTGTTGGAGGCAGTGAGAGGGAAGGCCAGATGAAGGCAGATGACTTGTTTTTTAGTTTGTTGGTTTCCAGACCACAAGGACTTACCTGTAGCTCAAAGGGTAAAGAATCTGCCTGCTCTGCAAGAGACCCATGTTTGATCCCTGGGTCGGGAAGATCTTCTGGAGAAGGGAATGGCAACCCACTCCAGTATTCTTGCTTGGAGAATCCCATGGACAGAGGAGCCTGGTGGGCTACAGTCTGTGGGATGGCAAAGAGCTGGACACAACTGAGCGACTAACGCTACTACTATTAGGCCGCAAGGAACCACCCTGGAGCTAGGGAGAGAGCTGCGTGTCTCCTGGGGCTCCCAGGGTGTGGCTTAGGTCCCAGAAGGCAGAGAGGGTGCAGGAGTGGGAGTGTGTTCCGTGTGGGAGAGGAGGAGAGGGACACTGCTTCCTCAGTGACCACAGGGGCACTGTGGGGAGACAGCAAATTAGCCAGGATGGCATATTCAGGCTCTCTTGCCTCACGTTTTGTAAATAATGACTATGTAACAGCTGAGATCATTTATAGCACTGCACATAGACGTCACAAGGTACTCGCTTGGTCACGAGCTACTTTGTGCTGTAGGGGAATACGAGCTCCACCTAGAAAGTGGCGGCCTTACTGCTTCGTCACGGCTGTGTCCATTGGGTCAGCCATGAGAGGGGAGAATATATAGAGTGTCTGCTGCTACTGCTGTTGCTGTGTCAGCCAGGAGAGAATAAGCGTGTCTGCAGTTCCTACAGCTCCTTGAGTCTCCTTCCAGCCTCTTAGCTTGCGCCTTGCCTACCCTGAGTTCAGCGAACTCTATGAACAGCAAGACAATTGGGTCATGAAAGTAGCGTCCTTATGGATAAACCTAGGGCCCTTATAAAAAAAGGCTGCAAAACTCTTCCACCCTTCCCTGATGTGAGGACACAGCAGGATGAGCCGACTGTGAACCAGGAAGTGGGCTATCATCAGACACCCAATCTGCCAGTGCCTTGGTCTTGAACTTCCCAGCCTCCAGAGCTGTGAGAAGCCCAAGTGGACTAAGACAGATGGTGTTCTGGCCAACAGGAAGTGGGTAGAAGTGACATCTGCATCTGTTGTAAAAACCTAAGAGACCTTCCACACTGTTCTCCATGTTCTCTCAGGTCCCTGGCTGGAGACAGATGCCCAAGGCCTCCATGGAAGCCACATGGTAAAGAAGGCAGGGGTTGAACCCTTGGTGGCTCCATGGAACACACTGCCAGCTGGATTTTATATGGAGAAACATCCCTCTATTGCATTAAGCCACTGCAACGTTGGATTCCCATGTCAGAGTGGCTGGTATCACCTTCATAGCACCTAGTGGAAGCCATGGGGGCAGAGCAGCCAGAGCAGGGGTCTGGGGGGTGGCAAGAGGGGGGTTCTGGGGATCACCGCAGCTCTGCTTGAAGGGCAGGTGGAGAGATGAGGGTAGCAGGGCTTCTGGATGGAAAGGACTATGGTGGCTGGAGAAAGGACCTGTTAAGACCCTGTTGCAAATAATTCCTGGGTCAGTCTCAGAGTACAAGCATGGCCCTGCATGAGTCCTGGTGTGGGAGATGGGTCACCACAGTGCCATATGGCAATGGCAGCTCAGAGCAAGAGGTGAGGCTGGGTACCAGAAAGATACTCAGCCCAAAGTGGTGAGAGTGGGGGTTCTAGGTGAGGGGCTTATGGGTCCCTCTGAGAACCAGACAAAAACTAAGGCCCCTCTTCTCAGAGCAACACAGGCAGCTGGCACACACCATATGGCCCCGTGCTCAGAGTTTCTGTAAATGTCCGAAGGCATCCTGGGAGCCAGGGGAAAGAACCCCCGCTGTGACCTCAGTTAACTGACTCCCTCGGCCCTGCAGGGATCTGTACTTGAAAGGAGGGACAGAGACACTGGGTGGAACTGGCTCAGAGTCAGACAGCCGGAAGAGTTGGCACCTGGATTGAGGTCAAGCTGGTCTGATCGCCTCTTGTTCTCTCTGCAAAACACCCAGAGGATCTCTTCAGCTGTCTGGAGGCATTGCCACCACAGAAGATAGAGAAAAACTCAAGGCCTGGAGACAGGCCAGGCCTCGCTCAGGAAGGGCACAGATGCTGGAGCTCAGGCCCAACTTCATCCACAGCCCATCTGGGGGGACAGGCAACAGCAAGGGAATGACTGTCACTGGTGTGGGTGGCTGGAGCGGAGCCATCCCTGGAACCTTGGAGAAGCTGTTGCACCCTGTGTGCCTACTGCCTGTTTGCGCCTCTCCTTAGTGAGGAGAGGTCAGGGCCTGGGCTCTGCTGGACTTTCCTCAGCCCAGAAATTTCATCACTAAGCCTTTGCTCCTGCCAGCCTCACAAGGAAAATGACTGGAAACAGGAAAGGGCATGGCAGAGGTTCCAAAAATCACTGTAGGGAACTGGAGACATTTTCAGCACTCCTGAAGGATATGGGGGAGAAGTTCTCTTTGGTCATTGATTATTGGGTGGTTAATGGTTGACTGGTGACTGCTTGTTCAACCTGGGAAAGGAACCGCAACTTCGGGTGTCTGGGTCATTTGTGGAGAGAATGGCAGTGGCTGGGGTTGGTAGGGTCAAGGATCCAGGAAGGGAATGGAGGATGCCATCTCACAAGGGGTCCACTGCCCTCAGGGTGGCAGTAGAACCATGAGTTCACGTGGGGGCTGATCTGGAATTCTTTGCCATGGTAGCCTGAGGGCTATCAGGCTTGGGTCAGGGTCAAGGGGCCCAAGTGCTAGACTGAGTCCTATGCAAAGGGTGGGGCATTCAGAATCCATGCGAGTAATTTAGAGTTGGCCCTGATGAGTGAACACTGACGGGGCAGCTTTCCCCAGCTGATTTAATTGGTAGCCTGGCCCCTCAGAACCATCCCTATGGAGGCTGCCAGGGCAGCTCTGGAACTCAGGAGCATGGAGAGCATGCACGGGTGACTTCATGTCCACAAGAACCACGGGGATGGCTAACTGCTCTCTCAATGGCTGTCTCCTCCATCTGGGCACACACCCATACCACATTCTCAGCTTCCTTTGCAGTTAGTTGAAGCCATGAGCCTGAGGTGAGGCCCATGGAACGTGACTTTTCTAGGCCTGATATAACTGTAGAAAACATCCTCATTGCATGGTCCTTCATGACCTCTCCCGCTTTGTTACAACGATCTTGGAAGCCATGTATTGAGCATAACAGAGCCGAGATATTTAAAGAAGTTTATCATGAGAGCAGTATCCCCAGCCACCAGAACTGAACCTGCCTGTAACTGTTCATGTGAATGAGAAATGAACTCAGCTGTGTTTATGCATTATCATTCCAGCTTGCTTACTGCAGCATTAACTTGCCCTGATAATAAGATGTCCACAAAGCTTTCAGGCCACAGACTTTCTTAGTTTTCATGTCTAGCTATTCTGACACCTGTTCAGCAGTTTAGGTTCTCAGCCAGAATAAGATGTGGAACTTGAACTTCTTGGAGAACAGTGCCCATCTCACTGGTCACAACCAAGTCACTTGCCTCAGATTATTGGTCTGTGGTGGTCTGAACCACCTTGGGGAGCCAGTCTTCTGAAAAGTCATTTGTCCACCCTTAAGGGTAGTCTTAATTGCTTCCACTTGCATTGTTGATCTCAGCTAGGACCAGATTTTGCCAAAGAGGTGGTACATCTGTGTTTATATCCTATGGTAATCCTGTCTCCCCATCAGTACACAAAAGGCAGCACCCTAGGTGAAGCTAGCTTGGAGAAGACCAAGGAGGCCAAATGAATGGATTTTCTCAGCTCCTAAGGCCTCGGGGTATCATTTAAGCCTGAACTTTTCTCCCTGTTAAATGGGTGGCTGTTGTGGTGATAGGGGTGAGAAAACGGTGATGGAGTTTCTCTGGTGAACCCTAGGAACACTGAGTATCTTTGGAAGAAAGTCTACTCAAAATGGGCTTCCCTCATAGCTCAGTTGGTAAAGAATACGCCAGCAATGCAGAAGACCCGGGTTCAATTCCTGGGTCAGAAGATCCTTTGGAGAAGGAAATGGCTACCCACACTCCAGTATTTTTCCCTGGAGAATCCCATGGACAGAAGAGCCTAGCAGGCTACAGTCCATGGGATCACAAGAGTTGGACATGACTTAGCAACTAAACCACCACCTACTTAAACAAGTTAAAATGAAACCCGGAGCCTCTATTGGAAGGACACTGAGGAAAGTCCCCGGGAGTGTCAGCAACTGTGGTGTGTCTGATACCTCAGAAGCTGGGGTGCAGTCAGTCAGGGATATAACCCCCCTTGGTTTTCCATCCTTTAGCAGCAGCATCCATATCTTTCAGCCCCACCAGAGAAGAGGGGAATGTCTCAGCAGAGAAGCCCTAGAAATGGCTCTCATGGGTCTGACTTGGCAATCACGTTGCCAGGAGAATAGCGATCAGCCTGAGTCACGGCTGACTCTGCAGCCTGGGGCAGGAGTTGAGTAGAAAAGCTTAGCTTTCATTAAAATTCAGAAGCAGCCAGAGGCACCTTTATCCTAAAACCAGTATCTGCAGAGAAAAGCGGACTGAATTACTTTTCTGCTAGACTCCTGAACAATGGGGGCTGCTGGGTTGAGGCTCCAAGCCTATGAGAAGCTGAAAATCTTATTGTTGGGCCTCCATATCCACAGTTCTCCAACACCACAGTTCAAAAGCCTCAATTCTTCAGTGCTCAGCTTTCTTTATGGTCCAACTCTCTCACATCCATACATGACTACTGGAAAAACCATAGCTTTGACTAGACAGACGTTGGTCAGCAAAGTAAAGTCTCTGCTTTTGAATATGCTGTCTAGGTTGGTCATAGCTTTTCTTCCAAGGAGCAGGCGTCTTTTAATTTCATGGCTGCAGTTACCATCTGCAGTGATTTTGGATCCCAAGAAAATAAAACCTGTCACTGTTTCCATTGATGCTTCTGAACTGTGGTGCTGGAGAAGAATCTTGAGAATCCCTTGGACATCAAGGAGATCCAACCAATCCATCCTAAAGGAAATCAATCAGTCCTGAATATTCATTGGAAGGACTGATGCTGAAGCTGAAGCTCTAATACTTTGGCCATCTGATGCGAAGAACTGACTCATTGGAAATGAGCCTGATGCTGGGAAAGATTTAAGGCAGGAGAAGGGGACGACAGAGAATGAGATGGTTGGATGGTATCACCGACTTGAAGGACATGAGTTGGAACAAGCTTTGGGTGTTGGTGATGNATGCGAAGAACTGACTCATTGGAAATGAGCCTGATGCTGGGAAAGATTTAAGGCAGGAGAAGGGGACGACAGAGAATGAGATGGTTGGATGGTATCACCGACTTGAAGGACATGAGTTGGAACAAGCTTTGGGTGTTGGTGATGGACAGGGAGACCTGGCGTGCTACAGTCCATGGGGTCGCAGAGTCAGACATGACTGAGCCACTGAACTGAACTGAACTTATGGGTTTCCCAGGTGACTTAGTGGTAAAGAATCTGCCTGCCAATGCAGGAGACATGGGTTCAATATCTAGATCACAAAGATCCCTTGGAGAAGGAAATGGCTACCCACTCCAGTGTTCTTGCCTGGGAAATCCCATGGACAGAGGAGCCTGGCAGGCTACAGTCCATGGGGNGAATCTGCCTGCCAATGCAGGAGACATGGGTTCAATATCTAGATCACAAAGATCCCTTGGAGAAGGAAATGGCTACCCACTCCAGTGTTCTTGCCTGGGAAATCCCATGGACAGAGGAGCCTGGCAGGCTACAGTCCATGGGGTCACAAAGAGTCAGAAATGACTAAGCAACTAAATTTCAGGAGCTGTTTCCACAGAAGAGAAAAAGGGATCAGAGTGTTGCCACAGGAAGTTAGAAGCCAAGGGATGGATTCTCCCAGTAAAAACTAATTTCAGAACTCAGGCCTCCAGAGTGTGTGAGAGAATGAATTTCTGTTATTTTAAGCCACCAGGCTTGTGGTAATTTATCACAGTAGCCTCAGGAAACCAACACACAGTGACACAGAGTTATCATTAAACTATAATTGGTAGAATATTCTGTCTTATTCAAAATGCAAAATTAGTGTGGTTTTACTGCAAAGGTTCTGACATTTTATATCACTCAAAACTACATCAATTTATTTACTTTTAGGAACAGAAATAAAATATTTAATTTCTTGTGTGTGTATCAAAAGTATTAATTTAATGAATACAATATTTAAAATATGACACAGTCCTAGAAAGCCCATTTTGGTATTTCTTGTTGGAAAAAAACATGCCGGGAGCCTCAGAGGAGGGACATGATCTTGGCCCCTCTTCCATATTTGACACTGGGGTCCTGCGCCCCACAGGGCCTGGGTGGGCTCCTCCCTCCGTGTCTGCACCACCTGCACAGTAAAGACCACCTCTGGGCTCTCCTCCAACCACAGAAGTCACTGACCTTCTTGCCCTCTCTCACCCTCTCATTCCTCACCCACCACATCCTCACCCACCACACACACTCACTCACTCACACATCCTCACCTACCACACACCTTCACCCACCACATACCCTCACCCACTGCACACCTTCACCCATCATACTCCGTCAGCCACAACATAATCTCACCCACCACCACACACCCTCACCCAGTACACTGCCTCACCCACCACACCTCCTCACTCACCACCATCCCTCAGCCACACACACCCTAAACCACAACATATCCACACCCACCAAACTCCCTCAGCCACCACACACTCTCCCCCAATATATACCCTCACCCCCTACAATACCCCTGCCATCACACATCCTCACTCACCACATACACTCAGCCACCACTAACCTCCCACTGCACTCCCTCAACCACCACACATCCTCACTCGCCACTCTCCCTCAGCCACACACACACCCTCACCCACCACGCTCCATCTCCCACCAAGCACCCTTGCTCACCTCATAGCCTCACCAATCATACACTCTCACCAACCACATACCCTCACCACCACACACCCTAGCCCACCACACGCCCTAGCCCACCACACGCCCTCTCCCACTACTCTCCTTTAGTCACCACACATACTCACTCACCACTCTCTCTTACCCACCAAACAGCCTCACCTACCACACATTTTCACCCACCACACTACCTCAACCTCCACACATCCTGACCCACCACACACCTTCGCCCACCACACACCCTCGCCCACCACACACCCTCACCCACCATACACCCTCGCCCACCACACTTCCTCACTTGACACACACGTACCAACCACATATCCTCGCCTAGCACACACCCTCACCCACCACATACCCTCAGGCACCACACTCCCTCAGCCACTACACACCCTCACTTGACACACTCTCACCAACCACACACCCTCGCCCAGCACACACCCTCACCCACCACATACCCTCACCTACTACACTCCCTCAGCCACACACACCCTCACCCACCACACACTCTCACCCACCACACACCTTCTCTCACCACATACCCTCCCCCATTACTCTCCCTCAGCCACCAGATATCCTCACTAACCACTCTCTCAGCCATCACACACACTCACCCACAACACATGCTCACCCACCACATTCTCAGCCGCCACATACCCCACACATTTTTCACCTACCACACTAACTCACCCTCTACACATCCTCACCACCACACACCCTCACCTACCACATACCCTCACCCACTATAGTTCCTCAGCCACCTCACATCCTTACCCACCACAGTCCCTCAGCCACAACATACCTTCAGCCACCACACCCCTCAATCAGCATTGTCTTACCCCTCCACCTCCATCTCTGTCATCTCCCCTGGTGTGCTGGGTATCTGGAAAGGTGCAGGCAACCTCTTTCACACTCAGAAGGGAGAATCTCTGCCTTGGGTATTAGTGGCAACCAGTGAATTGTGACATCCAGAGAAGCTGTCCAGGAGCACGACAGCCTGTGGAATGGCCTAGAGAGGTCACTGATGGCTGGGGGCACCTACCACTCCCCCCTTTCCTCTGGCAGATGACTTTGGTAGTTTCCAAGAGGGGTCAGATCTGCTTGTGAGAGTGTAAGCACGGCCCGGGTGACACACTCTTGGCTCCTGCCTCTCCAGTAGCCAAAAGCAGCCAGAGCCAGAGCTCCAGTCTGAATTGTGGGAGAAGAAGAAAGACCAGGGATTCCAGTTAAACAAGGCCAAGGCTCGGGTTCTAGTAGGAATTTGGAAACCTGGAAGGTGAGTTAAGACTGGTACTTCAGAATGGAAAATAAAAATGCCAGGTCCTCCAGATCCCTGTCTGCAGGCTGTGCCTGCTTGGGGCTTCTCAGTCCCCAGGCAGTTGCAGCATTCCTGATGAGCGCCCCAGGCTCTAGTGCACATGTGCTGAGTGTATTTGTGTATATGTGCATATATGTATGTACATGGAATTGGGTATTTAAGCACATATATGTACTTGTGCTTGTGTGTCTTCCCAGGTGGACTCTTAAGGAGCCAGTGACTTCTTGGAAAGTGGAGAGGAGAGCATGCTCAGGGATAGCTGAGGATTCTCACCTGCAGACTTGGTGCCCGTGATTCCAGGAGAGTGACTGATTTGCACACAGAGACATGCACCCTGAGGTGATCACCCAACTCCAAAAAACCAGGAGGGAAGATTGGGGCTTGCCTCCAAACTGTTCCAAGGAAGGGACTGTGGTGGCACCAGAGAGGGAGTTTGAGAGCAGCGCCCCGTCCAGTCCTGGCCTTTGGGGCCCTCTTTGGCCCTGGTTCTCATGGTCCTGGGCTACTCACAGACCCTTCCCTCTGTCCCCAGCTGGTCACAGCAGGCACAGAGCAGACACTCAGCTCCCTGGCATCGATGTTTGCAGCCCTGATTGCCCATCTGTGGGGCCCCTCCACTGCACTTCTGGTGCTCCAGGGTCTCTCATCCTAACCCAGCTGGGTGGACTCAGCCTCCAGGCCCTGCCATGGCTTCCAGTGACTTGGGGGTCTGGGGTTCCCTCTGAACCGCCTCTAGTCACAGAAGGGCTATATGGACCACCCTGGCTTTCGGCAGAGGAAAAACCTTCCAGTCAAGGGACAATTAAAAAGGTCTCCCCAGTGTGCAATCAACTCCCAATTAATCTCTCTCCCACCCTACCCAGCAGCAGTCCAAGCTTAGTCACTTCATGCCAGTGTATACACCTGGGAACTCTGTTCTGTGGAGCTTCGTTTGTGGCCACCCCCCTATCCCCAACCTTGGAGTTGAAGAACAGAGGGTAGACTGTGATGCCAAAACCAACATGGGGTGGGGCTTTAAACAAGGACCAGCGGCTGCTGCAAGGGTGCACTGAGGCCGTGGCTGGGGAGTGATGAGCGAAAAGAGCAGAAACCACCAGCAGCACTTGGGTCAGTGGGGAGCTGGCACAGGAGAGGACACAGGGAGGGAATCCTGGCGGGAGGGCAGGTCTGGGGCTGGTAAAGTCAGTGCTTCGCTGGGTGTCCACCTCAGGGACACAGACTGGGGACTTGCCTTTTCCGTCCACCCCTTTGCCTGGCTCTTCTGGACTCCTAAGGCAGACCCTGTAGGTCTAGGCATCTGCCTATCAGACTCAGAGGCAGAGTGGTGCAACTTCTTTATCTTTGCTTCCTTTTAAAAATGAAACTCCCCAAAGCTAACTTCTCATGTTTCACTGGCTGGAATTTCTTCATCTCCCCACCATGCCTAACCAATCTCTTGGCAAAAGACCTGAGCCACCAGGATTGCTTTGGAGCAATTACAGTTCATGCCGCTGGGGCTTGGCAGGGGTTCTTCCTTGAAGAGAGGGTGAATGAAATTGGGGTCCAACCAGCAGGATGATGTGGGGGGCGGAGGCGTTGGTCAGGCAATAGCACCTGCCATAGAGAGAAAGAGGAGGCCTGGGTGTTTAGGAACAACATAGCAGCTCCAGAGAAGGATGACACTTGAAACTGAGGCAGAGTCCCTCATTCGCTCAGCATACCTTTGACCCCAACTGACTTCGGGCTAAGGTGACAGGGCCATGTTGACAGTCCTGTCCTGGGTGATTCCACCAACAGTGGGCTACTTACACCCTCACTAAGTGCCACCCCTGGACATGGTTCTGAGTGAGCTTTTTGGAAGAATGGCCAAGACCTTAGTAAGGCGGGAGGCCAAGGTGTGTGGACCCAAAGGTGGCTGGAGATTGTGGGAAATTAGGGTTTGGTAGGGAGCATGCCAAGGGAGGGTAGAAGAGAGGCAGCCAAGGGGAGGGGCAGCTCTCAGGGCTGCGAGTTCCAGGGATTGGGGAGCAGCTGGAGGGTTTGAAGACCCGTGAACATCTCTGCCACCACCTCAAAGGGGCCCTAGGTGCCTCCAGAGCAGGAACTGGCAGAGAGGACTGAGTCTTCTGGTGGGATGGGAACTTAAGCACAGAACTGGAGACTCCTGGAGACAAGCACTCAGAAAGCACCTTGAACCTGAGTACCTGAGTGTGGTTCACAGAATAACACTCCTCCCGCTCCTGACTCCCTGAGATGTTTGTGTCCCGATCCCTGGATCCTGTGATATATACACTTATATGGTAAAGAGGACTTTGCAGATGAGATCAAGTTAAGGATCTTGAGATGTCCTGGATTATCAGGTGGGCCCAGAAGATGCGGCACTGCTAGCTCTGAGACAGAGGAGGGGAACAGGAGTCAAGGAATGTAGACGGCCTCTAGACCCTGAGGCAAGAACAGATTCTCACTGCATTGGTTTCTATGGTTGCTGTAACAAATCACCTCAAATCTGGTGGCTTAAAACAAGAGATAGTTATTCTCTTACAGCTCTGGAGGCCAGAAATCTGAGATCAAGGTGTTGAAGTCAAGCCCCCTTCCTGGGGCCTCAGGAGGGAATCTGTTCCCTGCTGCTTCCACCTTCTGATGGCTGTTGACATTCTTTGGTTTAAGGCACATCATCCTAATCTCTGTCTTCTCCACTGTCTCTATCTTCTCATCTGCATCTCTCTAAGGATACACATGATTTCATTAAGGCCCACCCAGAAAATCTAAGAGAAGGTCCTCCTCTCAAAATCCTTAACTACACATCTTATATGAAAAAAGATGGTATTCCCTTTTGCTGTGTTAGGTACTGTTTGGAGGTTCTGGGAATTAGGTCCATGATCTCATAAGCCAGATTTGGAACAAGGAAGACACAGAGAACTGAATAGGCAACGGCTATCTTGGAGGCAAATGAGTGTCACTTGTACAGAGAGTGAAGAAGGGAGGACTTGGATTTTCCTCCTGGCCATAGATCACACAGCTCAGTCTGCCCTGTCGCCTGCTCATCTCTCTGGAAGCGTTTTTCCCCTCAACCACCGTGGTCTCTAAAATCTGGTCGGTTGTGTTAAACTTCTGCTTCCTTAGCGGTTCCTCTGCGCTCTACCCTCAGCCCGTCAGACCCCTGGCCTGGAACGCTCTTCCCACGCCCACTGGCCCGCCTCTCAGCCTGCTCCCTCTGTGGTCTTTGGGCTGCCTTCTTCTGGCTCCTTCGTCACCCTCTGCTTCCTCTGCCCCCTCTCTGCTGGGTTCACAAGTGCCACAGGGCATTTAACATGACACCTCGCACCCAGCAGGTGCTGCATAGACGCCTGTGGAATGGTCAAATTGGACGATGAGATAAGTGACAGGGAGGCCCTTGCTGGCCTGTGACACACCAGTAGGTGAGGAAGTGGAGCCTGGGGGCTTAGAAACACGTTGGGTGTCTCTACTTTGAAAGGTACACCCACCATGTTTCTTTCTCTAGAGCTTTGTCCCCCATTCCTGACACAGAGCTCCTAAAACACTTGTAATTTCCTGACTGATAGAAGCATCTTTTATTATATTTGGTCTTAGTCCCTAGTTCCTTGGAATCTCCAGTGATGAGTGTCTTTTGTTGGCCGATAAGATGATGGGATGGAGGGGTTCGGGTGAGGGGCCAGAGGAGTGGGACTAGCTTCAGGATAGCATCAGTGAGGGACGGCTTCCAGATGGCTTCAGGACAGGGTCTGGGGGCCCTTGAAAGACCAAGAAATGACTAGAAGATGGGACTTTTAGCCCCAACCTGACCACCCAGGAGGCAAGAGGGGCTGGAGATCGAGTTAATCAGCAATGGCCAATGATCTAATCAATCACACCTGCATAAAGAAATCATAAAAAAAACTATGGTGGGGTGGGGTGGAGTTTCTGAGAGCTTCTGGCTTATCAACGTGCTGGGAGTGGTATGCAAGCCCCTCACACCTTGCTCTGTGATCTTTCTGTTTGATTGTTCCTGAGTTGTATCTTTTGTAATAGTTCAGTTCAGTTACTCAGTCATGTTCAACTTTTTGCAACCTCATGGACTGCAGCACGCCAGGCTTCCCTGTCCATTATCAACTCCTGGAACTTGCTCAAACTCATGTCCATCAAGTCAGTGATGCCATCTAACCATCTCATCCTCTGTCGTCCCCTTCTCCTCCTGCCCTCAATCTTTCCCAGCATCAGGCTTTTTTCCAATGAGTCGGTTCTTCATATCAGGTGGCCAAGGTATTGGAGCTTCAGCTTTAGCATCAGTCCTTCCANAAAAAAAAAAAAGTCTCTCACTGTTTCCATTGTTTCCCAATCTATTTGGCATGAAGTGATGGGACCAGATGCCATGAGTTTAGTTTTTTGAATGTTTAGCTTTAAGCCAGCTTTCTGACTCTCCTCTTTCACTTTCATTGCGAGGTTCTTTAGTTCCTCTTTGCTTTCTGCCTTAAGGGTGTTGTCCTCTGCATATCTGAGGTTATTGACATTTTTCCCTGCAGTCATGATTCCAGCTTTGTGCTTCATCCAATCTCACATTTCACATGATATACACTGCACATAAGTTAAATAAGCAAGGTAACAATATTCAGCCTTGATGTGCTCTTTTCCTAATTTGGAACGAGGCTGTTGTTCCATGTCCAGTTCTAACTGTTCCTTCTTTACCTGCATACAAATTTCTCAAGAGGCAGGTAAGGTGGTCTGGTATTCCCATCTCTTGAAGAATTTTCCACAGTCTGTTGTGATACACACAGTCAAAGGCATTAGCATAGTCCATGAAAGAGAAGTAGATATTTTTCCAGAATTCTCTTGCTTTTTCTATGATCCAATGTTGGCAGTTTGATCTCTGGTTCCCCTGCCTTTTCTAAATCCAGCTTGAACATCTGGAAGTTTGCAGTTCATGTGCAACTGAAGCATTGCTTGGAAAAATTTAAGCATTACTTTGCTAGTGTGTGAGATGAGTGGAATTGTGTGGTAGTTTGAACAGTCTTTGGCATTGCCTTTGTTTGGAACTGGAATGAAAAGTGACCTTTCCCAGCACTTTCACAGCATCATGCTGCTGCTGCCGCCAANGGCAGTGAACTTGAACTCATCCCCAAAGCTCTGGCATCACCTAGCACCAGGCTCTGTTCCTTCTTTAGACAGGGCTCATTTTGTGAGATGTTCACTGTCAAAAGAGTTGAGTTAAAGATCCCTTCTCCAGGCAACTCCTTTGCCCAGCTTCTCCCTTGAGATTGCAGTCATCAGTAAGCCCTACTTGACAAAGCTGATCACACCCACTGCTGTGCAGAGCACCCTGACAGCTTCTAGGGGCTTGTGGGGCTGCCTCAATCCAGCTTTATCATAGCTCACTGGTATCGTACAGAACTGCAGGCATCTCTGAGAATCCTCATCCATCTTTACCTAACATCACATTGTCCTGCATGTCAATCGACTTCAATCCTAGAAGCAGAAACTACTTTACAGGGCAGACAAGACCAAGGGTTGTGAAAATGAAACACCTCACCAGCCAGTGGGTCCTAGGAACAGTCCCTGTGGCAGATATTGTGGACTGCCTACCCAAAAGCCAACCACAACTCCGTTTTCCCTTGTTGCAAAGCTGGAACCATCACCTTTCCAGGCTCCCTTGTAGTTAAGAGTCACGTGGCACACATCCTTGCTGAAGTGCTGTGGCCTGAGGTTCTTAGAGGTCTTCCAGAATTCCCTGGTGGTCTGGTGGTTAAAAATCCACCTGCCAATGCAGGGGACGTGGGATTGATCCCTAATGTAAGAAGATTCCACACACAGCCAGGCATCTAAGCCCACGCACCACAACTACTGGAGCCCGTGTGCCGCTCTGCAACAAGAGAACTCGCCACAATGAGAAACCTGCACGCTGCAACGAGAGAGTAGCCCCCATTTGCTGCAGCTAGGCAAAGCCCACTTGGAGCAACAAAGACCCAGCACAGGCAAAAAATACAACAAATAAATTTAAAGGTATGTAGAGCGATTGCATTAAAAGAAAAAAGCAAGAAGTCCTCCCTCCCTGAATAAACAGAAATGGTTCCAGGGGTTTTGGCTTTTCCCCCTAATCTGGGTCCAGAAGGAGGAAGTATCTAGGGAAGCAGCCATCATCAGACATTAAGGGCAAAAGCCACATGCTGAAGGTGACAGAAAAGATAAGAACCACAGCCCTAATAAATTAGCCAAGCTGTCTTGAACTTCTTATTCTGTGAGAAACTTTAACTTCTAATTATTTAAGCCACAGCTGCTCAGGCTTTCTTACATGCTGCCGAATGCACTCCTGACAGTTATTTTGACTGCTTGTCTCTAATGCTCAGGATCATTGGATCATGCCAAAACAGTCCTTGCCTGTATCTCCTCCTTACCCAGCAGCCATGCAGTGACTCCCATCCATAGCCACTTCCTCTGGGCCACTGCCTTAGTTCACCCACACCAGTGCCAACTGTAATGCTTCCTATGGGGCTAGACCCACCCAGGTTGTCAACCCCTCACTGCTGCTGGTGCCTGAGGCTCTATCACCCGCTGCTTTGGGTCCCTGGCAGGATAAATGTCTTTATGGTTCACACAGTGTGACCCAGGCTTGGGCTCCCCAAGGTGTAGGTGGCCCACCCCCCACCTCTGGACTGCCCTGGTTGACCCTTTTTTTGGTCTTGTCCCAGAGTGGAGTTTTTTTGAACAATTTAGACAGAGGGAATGGCCTAAATTAAGATTTAGACAGCATGATAGAAAGGGAAAAAAACATTCTAGTTTGCCCAAGACTAAGGAGTTTCCTGGGATACAGGAGTTTCAGTTCCCAAACCAGGCCAGTTCCAGGCAAACCAGGATGGCTGATCACCCTGGTGGGATGCTCAGAGACCATCAGTAATTCTGTACAGCTGGAACATGCAGGGTGAGCAACGAGGCTGGAGAGGTGGCAGGATCAACTCTCAGCAGGCTCCCTGGGCCATTTAATCCTGACCAGGAGGGGCCATCGAAGAGTTTGAGGCAGGTACGTAAGCTTCCTAGGGCTGCCATAATAAATTACCACACATTTGGTGGCTCAAGACAACACAAATTTATTATCTGGAGGCCAGAAGCCCTAAACCAAGGTGTCAGTGGGGCTGCATTTCCTCCAAAGGCTCCAGAGCAGAATAATTTTCTTGCCTATTCTAGCTGCTGATGGCTCAGGCATCTCTGGGCCTATGATAACATTGTTCTAATCTCTGCTTCCATCTTTAACAGCCTGCCCTTCTATGTCTCAGCCTTCTTCTGCCTTTCTCTTTTAAGGACACCTGTCACTGGATTCAGGACCCTCTTGGATAATCCAGAAAGGTCTTATTTCAAGATTCTTAACCTAATCCTATCTGCAAAGATCTTTTTCCTAAATAAGTTCACATTCATGATTTCAGATGTTAGGACATGGACATATCTTTGTTGGGGGGAGCCTACCATTCAACTTGGACTTCCCCAATGACTCAGCGGTAAAGAAATCTGCCTCCAATACAGGAGACACGGGAGACAAGAGTTCGATCCCTGGGTCAGGAAAATCCTCTGGAGGAGGAAATGACAACCCACTCCAGTATTCTTGCCTGGAAAATCCCATGGACAGAGGAGCCTGATGGGCTATAGTCTATAGGGTAGTAAACAGACAAGACTGAGCAACTGAGCATGGGCACGTGTGCACGCACACACACACACACGTGCGCGCGCGCGCCATTCAACCCACTACAACAGGGAAACAACATGTTCAATTTTGGAATTAAAAAGGTAACTCTGGAAGCAGAGAAGAATATGGTTGAAGGGGGGCTCTTCGCTGTTAAATATGAAATCACAGAGGCCTAGAGAGAAGCAAAGGGACGGATATGTAAAGAGAAGTGTGGGAGCTGTGGTGGGTCCTATTGGGCACCTTTTTCTCCCCCTAGGGCTGCCCACGTGATGCCCAAACTTTCTCTGACCCCACTGTCCAGGCCTGCTCCTTTCAGACTCCAGTGCCTTTTTGCCTAGAATTGGCTGATGGGCCCAGGAATGGCTGTACCCTACCTGGCCTGACTTAGAGCTGGTCTGTGGAGTCCTGATTTACAGCCCTAGGACTGCCTAGTCTCTCTCAGGTGTGACAGACACCCCAGGAATGCTCACTCATGTCCTGTAAGCACATGGTCTACTTGACAAAGCCATTCATTCATGGGGCCATCCATTCATTCCTCCAATGTACATCGGTTCAGTATGTGCTCTCTGCTGGAACCATGCAGCAGACACAGTCCCTGCTTGCCAGGAATTTCTAGGCCAGTCTGGATGATAGATGAGAAAGTAATTTTGGCACTACACAAAATATGCCCAGGTGTATCACAGGCAATCCCAGGAGGGCCACTGGGCCAGGGTGTACTCAAAAAGGGCCTCAAATGTGGATTTTTGAAAATTAATTGGAATATAGTTGCTTTGGCTTCCCTGATGGCTCAGTGGTAAAGAATACACCTGTGATGCAGGAGACGTGGGTTCTATCCCTGAGTCAGGAAGATGTCCTGGAGGAGGAAACAGCACCTCACTCCAGTATTCTTGCCTGAGAAATTCCATGGACAGAGGATCCTGGTGGGCTACAAACAGTCCATAGGGTCACAAAAGAGTTGGATATGACTTAGCAACTAAAAAACAGTAGTTGCTTTATAATATTCTGTCTCTTGCTGTACAGCAAAATGTACAAATCCTCTTTTTTGGATTTCCTTCCCATTTATGTCACCACAGACCATTGAGTATAGTTCCCTGTGCTATACAGTAGGTTTTCATTATCTATCTATTTTATATATAGTATCAATAGGGTATATATGTCAATCCCAGTCTTCCAATTCATCCCAACCCTACTTTCCCCACTTGGTAACCCTAAGCTTGTTCTCTATGTCTGTGACTCTATTTCTACTTTGCAAATAAGTTCATCTCCACCATTCTCTAGATCCCACATACAAGCCATATTTTATTAGTTTTTCTCTTTCCGACTTACCTCACTCTGTATGACAATCTCTAGTTCCCTCCACATCTCTGCAAATGGCACTATTTTGTTCTTTTTTATGGCTGAGTAACATTTCATTGTAAGGATTTTTTTTAAATCAAAGCATAGTTCATTCACAATATTAGTTTCAGGGGTACAGCAAAGTAATTCATATATATGTGTGTGTGTATACATACACACACACACACACACATACATTTTGTTGTTTAGTCACTAAGTTGTGTTCAACTCTTTGTGACTACATGGACTACAGTATACCAGATTCCTCTGCCCTCCACTGTCTCCCACAGTTTGCTCAAATTCATGTCCATTGAGTTGGATGAGTAAGCATCTCATTCTCTTCTACCCTCTTCTCTCTTCTCATTTTGCCTTCCATCTTTCCCAGTATCAGAGACTTTTCCAATGAATTGGCTCTTCACATCAGGTGGCCAAAGTATTGGAGCTTCAGCTTCAACAGCAGTCCTTCCAGTGAACTTTCAGGGTTGATTTCCTTTAGCATTGATTGGTTTGATCTCCTTGGTGTCCAAGGGGCTCTCAAGAGTCTTCTCCAGCACCACAATTTGAAAGCATCAATTCTTTGGTGCTCAGCCTTCTTTGTGGTTCAACTCTCACATTCATGCATGACTACTGGAGAAAACATAGCTTTGACTGTAGGATTTTTGTCAGTAAGGAGTCAGGAGGCATGCTTTACCTGCCTCCTGAGAAACCTATATACAGGCCAAGAAGCAACAATTAGAACCAGACATGGAACAATGGACTGGTTCAAAATTGAGAAAGGAGTACGTCAAGTCTGTATATTGTCACCTTATTTAACTTATATGTAGAGTACATTATGCAAAATTCCAAGCTGGATGAAATACAGCTGGAATCAAGATTTCAGGGAGAAATATCAATAACCTCAGATATGCAGATGGCACCACGATAATGGCAGATAGTAAAGAGGAACTAAAGAGCCTCTTGATGAAGGTTAAGGAGGAAAGTGAAAAAGCTGGCTTAAAACTCAACATTCAAAAAGCTTATATCTTGGCATCTGGTCCCATTACTTCATGGCAAATGGGAAAAAAATGGAAATACAGTGACAGATGACAGATTTTATCTTTTTGGGCTCCAAAATCAGTGCAGCCATGAAATTAAAAGATGCTTGCTCCTCAGAAGAAAAGCTATGATAAAACTAAGCAGTGTATTTAAAAGTAGAGACATCACTTTGCCAACAAATGTCTGTATAATCAAAGCTATGGTTTTCCCAGTAGTCATGAATGAATATGAGAGTTGGACCACAAAGAAGGCTGAGCACTGAAGAATAGATGCTTTCAATCTGTGGTGTTGGAGAAGACTCTTGAGAGTCCCTTGGACAGCAAGGAGATCAAACCAGTCAATCCTAAAGGAAATCAGTCCTGAATATTCATTGGAAGGACTGATGCTGAAGCTGAAGCTCCAATACTTTGGCCACCTAATGCTAAGAGCCAACTCATTGGAAAAGACTGATGCTGGGAAAGATTGAAGGCAGGAGGAGAAGGGGATGACAGAGGATGAGATGGTTGGATGGCATCATTGACTTAATGGAAATGAGTTTGAGCAAACTATGGGAGTTAGTGAAGGACAGGGAAGCCTGGCGTGTTGCAGTCCATAGGGTCACAGAGTCAGATATGGCTGAGCAACTGAACAACCAACAACGTTTGTCAGCAAAGTGATGTCTCTGCTTNTAATGGAAATGAGTTTGAGCAAACTATGGGAGTTAGTGAAGGACAGGGAAGCCTGGCGTGTTGCAGTCCATAGGGTCACAGAGTCAGATATGGCTGAGCAACTGAACAACCAACAACGTTTGTCAGCAAAGTGATGTCTCTGCTTTTTAATAAGCTGTCTAGGTTTGTCATAGCTTTCCTTCCAGCGAACAAGTATCTTTTAATTTCATGGTTGCAGCCACTGTCCACAGTGATTTTGGAGGCCAAGAAATAAAATTTGTCACTGCTTATACTTTTCCCCCTTCTATTTGCCATAAAGTGATGGGACTAGATGCCATGATCTTAATTTTTTGAATGCTGAATTTTAAGTCAGCTTTCCCCTCTCCTTTTTTACCCTCATCAAGACACTGTTTAGTTCCTCTTCACTTTCTGCCATTAGAGTGATATCATCTACATATCTGAAGTTGATGATATTTCTCCCCTCAATCTTGATTCCAGCTTATGATTCATCCAACCTGGCATTTTATATGATGTACTCTGCATGTAATTTAAATAAGCAGGGTGACAGTTTACAGCCTTGACATACTCCTTTCCCAATTTGGAACCAGTCCATTGTTCTATGTCTGATTCTAACTGTTGCTTCCTGACCTGCATACAGGTTTCTCAAGAATTTGGTAAGATTGTCTGGTATTCCCATCTCTTTAAGAATTTTCTACAGTTTGGGGTGATCCACACAGTCGAACACTTTAGCATAAAGCAGAAGTAGATATTTTTTTCTGAAATTCCCTTGCTTTCTCCATGACCCAGCAAATGTTGGCAATTTGATCTCTGATTCCTCTGCCTTTTCTAAACCCAGCATGTACATCTGGAAGTTCTTGACTCATGTATTGCTGAAACCTAGCTTGAAGGATTTTGAGCATAATTTTGCTAACATGAAATAAGTGCAATTGTATGGTAGTTTGAACATTCTTTGGGATTGTCCTTCTTTGGAACTGAAATAAAAACTGACCTTTTCCAATCCTGTGGCCACTGCTGAGTTTTCCAAATTTGCTGACATATTGAGTACAGCACTTTCACAGCATCATCTTTTAGGATTTGAAATAGCTCAGTTGGAATTCCATCACCTCCACTGGCTTTGTTTGTAGTGAAGTGAAAGTCGCTCAGTCGTGTCCAACTCTTTGCGATCCCATGAACTGTCCATGGAATTCTCTAGGTCCGAATACTGGAGTGGGTACCCTCTCCCTTCTCCAGGGAATCTTCCCAACTCAGGGATGAAACCTAGCTGAGCCACAAATACTTCCGAAGGCCCATTTGACTTAATACTCCAGGATGTCTGGTTGTAGGTGAGTGATCACACCCTCATGGTTATCTGGGTCATTAAGACCTTTCTTATATAGTTCTGTGTAAGCCTGCCACTTCTTCATCTCCTCTGTTTCTGTTAGGTCCTTGCTGTTTCTGTTCTTTATTGTGCCTGNCTCCAGGATGTCTGGTTGTAGGTGAGTGATCACACCCTCATGGTTATCTGGGTCATTAAGACCTTTCTTATATAGTTCTGTGTAAGCCTGCCACTTCTTCATCTCCTCTGTTTCTGTTAGGTCCTTGCTGTTTCTGTTCTTTATTGTGCCTGTCCTTGCATGAAATATTCCCTTGATATCTTCAATTTTCTTGAAGAGATCTCTAGTCTTTCCCATTCTATTGTTTTCCTCTATTTATTTGCATTGTTCATTTAAGAAGGCCTTCTTATCTCTCCTTGCTATTCTCTGGAGCTCTGCATTCAGTTGGGTATATCTCTCCCTTTCTCCCCTGCCTTTTGCATCTCTTTCTCAGCTATTTGTAAAGCCTTCTCAGACAACTACTTTGCCTTTTTGCCTTTCTTTTTCTTGGGATGGTTTTGGTCACTGCCTCCTGTACAATGTTACAAGCTTCCATCCACAGTACTTCAGGTACTCTGTCTACCAGATCTAATCCCCTGAGTCTACTTGTTAGCTCCACTGTATAATCATAAGAGATTTGATTTAGGTCACATCAAAATGGCCTAGTAGTTTTCTTTATTTTCTTCAATTTAAGCCTAAATTTTGTAATAAGGAGTTCATGGTCTGAGCCACAGTCAGCTCCAAGTCTTGTGTTGCTGACTGTATAGAGCTTCTCTATCTTCAGCTACAAAAAATCTGATTTTGCTATTGACCATCTGGTGATGTCCATGTGTAGAGTTATTGGAAAAGGGTGTTTGCTATAACCAGCAAAAGAGTAGAGGATAGCAGAGAAAGAGATGGTTAGATATCATCACCGATTCAATGGACATGAACTGGGGCAAACTCTGGGAGATGGTGAGGAACAGAGAGGCCTGGTGTGCTGTAGTCCGTGGGGTAGCAAAGAGTCAGACATGACTTGGTAACTGAACAACATGATCAGCATGTTCTTTTGATAAAACTCTGTTAGCTTTCGCACTGCTTCATTTTGTACTTTAAGGCCAAATTTGTCTTTTATAACAAGTATCTCTTGACTTCCTACTTTTTTCTTCCAATCCCCTAGGGTGAAAAGGACAACATTTTTTGTGATAGTTCTTCATAGAACTGGTCAACTTTAGCTTCTTCAGCATTAGTGGTTGGGGCATAGACTTGGATTACTGTGATACTGAATGGTTTGCCTTGGAAATGAACTGAGATCATTCTGTCATTTTTGAGGTTTCACCCAAGTACTGCATTTCAGACTCTTGCTGACTATGAGCTATTCCATTTCTTCTAAGGGATTCTTGCCCACAGTAGAAGATATAATGGTCATCTGAATTAAATTTACCCATTCCTGTCCATTTTAGTTCACTAATTCCTAAGATGTTGATGTTCAATCTTGCCATCTCCTGCAATATTCTTTTTCAAAATTCTTTTCTATTATAGGTTATTATAAGATATTGAATGTAGTTCCCTGGGCCATATAGTAAATCCTTGTGTGTCTATCTTCTGTGTGGTAATATGTATCTGTTAATCCCATATTCCTCATTTATTCCTCCCCTCCATCTATTGTGGATTTTTGACTCAGGTTTGATCCCTGGGTCAGGAAGATCTCCTGGAGAAGGAAATGGCAACCCACTCCAGTACTCTTGCCTGGAGAATCCCATGGAGGGAGGAGCCTGGTAGGCTACAGTCCATGGGGTCGCAAAGAGTCAGACACGACTGAGTGACTTCACTTTCACTTTCACCATTTACACAGGCACAGACATACATTCTGACAGGGTTGAATGTTTAATTGCAACAGGTTTTGTATACCAGTTTTTGTTTTTGTTTGTTTTACTTTTTTGTTTTAAAAACTTTACCTGGAACCCCCAGGGTGATTTTGGCCTCCCTCAGCTTCTGAGGTCAGGAAGGCTTCCTAGAAGGTGCAGCTTCTGAGATGGGTTGGGAAGCAGTTGGCCGGGATCAGACGGAACGGGTCAGGGAAGGAAAGTCTTCCGTGGGGAGGACAGCATTCACATAGGTTAAAGGGAAAATCTGTGTGGAACTTTTAAAGATTGAAAGAGCAATGTGGCAGCGTCCAGGGTTTGAGAGAGAAGGGAGAACCATAAGATGGAGAAAGGAAATGGAGGCAGAAGTTCATGGTAGTACAGGCTAAATGAAAGTGGAGAAGCCGTCTTCAAGCCAGAGGTCTTGAAACAATGATCATTCAGGAAAGGGGCCTGTTTCTCGGTCACTGTACATTTTGTGCTGTTGGAAAGGGAACTAGGGCTGTTTGGTCCTAAAGGATACGTGCCCCTTGCCTCAGCAGAGTGAGGGTGAGCAGACAGAACTGAATCTGAGCCATCCTTTCTTCTCTCTCACCCGAAAGGAGGAAACAGTGAGGCAGACAGCGTGGGAGTGAGGAGAGTGTAGTCAGGAAGCTTTCTGGGTAGGCGAGGCCTGAACGGAATGGGGGCCATGCCCCGTTTTAGTCTCATTGCTGGAGCCCCAGGCCCTCGCTCTCCCCCAGCAGAGTGGAGAGGTGGAGCCCCACAGCCTTCTGGCTCCTTCCCGCCTGTGTTTGTCTTGGCTGAGAGCTGCCTGAGGATATTTGAAGCCTGTTCTGTCAAGGCAGAGCTGGAGGAGTCAGGACGAAGGATCACAGAGGAGGGAGAGGGAAGGGGCCTGAGGGGTTTGTTCAGGGGGTCCTCTGACTCCTTGCGCGGTGCTCAGCCTCAGCACCATGGAGCCTCCCAGCGAGGTGTCTGAAATCCCCAGGCTCCTTGATGCCCACTTGCTCCAGGAAGGCATTCAAGGACTCACAGTTGCTGGAAGGGTCTCCTGTTCTTGTGGTATGACCCGAAGATCTATTCAGACCCTGGCACTCAAGCTTCCAGGGACTTGGCCCCACTAGCAGGGCCCCCTGGACTGGACAGGCTGTAAAGGGGCCTGGCTGGCCCAGAGCACTGGCCAGGCCGCGCCAACGGCCAACCTCGTCATCCTCAGATCTGGATTCGGTGCTGCCTCCCCCGAGGCCCGGGGTGGACCCTCCCGTGTCCTGCTCTGCACAGATGCTGACAGGTCACGTGTCCCACAGCTGAAGGGCTCCCCTGTCTGCCTCCACCATCTGCTGAGGCCCCATAATTATTTCAAGGCCAGTACAGTCTCACTCCGAGGGGAGAGTTCACGCAGCCCTGTAATGTAACCCAGGCCCTGGGCTGCGCGGGCAGGGGGTCCCCAGCTGTGTAATGAGCTGCTGGCTTTATTGAACTCCTTGGCTTGTCTCTGACTAATCACCGCCTTTAACCAAGGCTGCCTGGCCTTCTGAGAATCCATTTGAGTACCATTGCTGAGCACTTCCTTCTCCCCAGCACCCCAGTTCCGGCGCCTGAAATCTTTCCTCCTCCTCAGGTATATTTAAGTAACCAGGATCAGGGCAGGGCCACTCTCACCCATCTGGGAGAAAGCGCAACTGCCTCAGGTTTGGGAGCCCAGGCAGGATGGACCAGAATGGGCTGCTGCTCTGACTCCGCTGGGGCCACCTCAAGCAGAGGCCAGACCCACAGCTCCCACTCCACCCCCTTTCCTAAATCTTTGTACTTCCCTCTCACCTCTGTTTCTGCAGGCCTATGTCCCCGGAAGGAGGGTCTCAGCTGAGGAGGCATCCAAGAAGTAGTATAGGAAATAGGGTCCTGCTCAAGCTTCAAGACCCAGCCCATGTCACAGGCCCAACAGCCACCCCAGGCTTCTCCCTCCTGCCTGTGCCTCAGCGTTTGTAGGGACCCCCAAGACTGAATACTACTCTTATGCTTCTGCATGTCTGCTTTCTGGCCAAGACTGTGCCCTCTCTGTGGATGAGGACTGCCATCTATCCCTGTGTACCCACACATCAGTAGGCGCTTTAGAAAACATCCAGAAGGGGGCGGGAGGAGATGCTTCAGGAGGTGAGAGATTTGGTCTGTGCACGAGGGACGTGGCATCTGGGGTGCTGCTTGGTGTCCCTGTGGGTCTCCAGGCATCCCCGCCGTGTTTAGAGCAGAAGTCTCTGGAGGGAGGAGGCCTGGCCCATCTAGGAAGCAGTGTCAGCGTGTCGTCAACACTCTAGCGGTTTGAGAATTGTTCTGCTAAGGGTGATCTTGAGGCCAAGGGTCATCCAGAATTTACTGTCCTGGGTGACTTCCTACTGGCTGCACCTAGAGTAGGCTTTGAACCCGTCCTAGAAGGTATGAAGGGTCCATGGGGCCTCTGCCTTCCCACAGTGGTGGGGCTCTTCTGAGATGAGGTCAGGATCCAGCCCCTTCCAGGCAGATCTGCGCCTGATTCCTTGGGGAGGGTGAAAGGCAGAGGACACCCGCCAGTTCAGGCCCCTGCTCAGGCTGCCCCACCCAGACTCCACTTCCCAGAGGCCTGCGGGGATGGGAACAGACAACAGAGCCCTCAGCTGTCCCGGGGAGCTGGTGAACATGGCCTCCCCACCACCCTCCAGAGAAGGGCGAGGAGGGAGCGGAGCCAGAGGGAGCCAGATCCAGGGACCGTGCGAGAGAAGGCCCAGAGGGAGAGGACTTCAAAGCACTCCCTGAACAGCTTACAAACAAGCTGAGCTGGTGAGGCGGCCAGCGGGGGCCCTTCTGGAGGGGCTGGAAGTGTGTACGGGGTTGTGTGAAGCAGAGGACAGGGGTCAGAGAGGGGAAGCAAGAGCCTGGAGACCCCAGCCAGGCCCACCTCCCCGCTCTGTGGCTGACTTTCTTCTCTCGTAAAACTGAGCTCACAGCCACACCTGGGTTCCCTCTGGGACTGGCGTGAGGGTCAGCATGACGATGTAGGTGAAAGTGCTGTGTGGGCGCCAAGCCCTGATCAGATGTTATTTATTATTCTGAGCTGTGTTTTGGTGGGAGACTTGGAAGGGCTAAGAGGGAGAGCCGAGTGTACTAGGGCCCCTTCTTCCCCAGTGCTGTTTTGAGAGTTCTCAGAGCAGAATGGCCAGGAGTGGGGCCTGGGCAGGGGAGGCCCACAGCTCTCAGTAGGACCAGGCTGGGCGGGGACTTCCCCCTCCTCCCCCACCTCTGGCCTGTGCCCCTCCTCACTCACCTCCCTCCTAATGGTCTCAAGTGACTCCCAAGAAATCAGCCTCCTTTTCCTGGATACCTGTCTCATGTATTGGGGCTGTGACAGTTTTTCTAAGTCCTGCTCAGAAATGTGTCACTGTCCATTTCCATTTGTGATATCCAAGGAGGCAGCACGAACCGTGTTCATCAAGGGCTGTGCTGAGGCTCAACTCGGAGCAGCTGGAACACGGGTTTATGAAATTACAGGGAATTCAAAGCAGCCGGCGTCGCCTGCTGTCTGGCTTCATTATGGGGACCAGCCTCGGAGGGAAGTTTATTCCAATAATTTAGGGGATTAGGATCTGACACCCTTCATTAGCTCTTTGACATAAGCAGAAAAGACAGATCTTGCAGAATGACCCACAGACAGGAAGGAATTGGCTCAGGGGAGGAGGCAATACCCTGCCTGAGAGGAAGAAGCAAAATCTGCAGGGTGGAGGGAGGGGCACGCCCTGCTACAGAGCAGCTAGAGGTTGAGGTCTGGCCTGAGGGGGCAGTGGTCCGGGCTTGGCAATCAGTATCCCCATCTGTGAAAAGATTGGGGCTGCACCCCTATCTACTGCCCCTGGGACACAGCAGCTTGGTTACTGCTCCCCAGATCCTTTGCATTTGGCCTTGAAAAAGTAACCTTTCTCTTCCCCACCCCCTGGCGGCTTCTGGCTCTTTTCCTGGCTCCTCCTTCAATACCGTCCTTGATGTTTCACAAACTTCTTGTCCAGCTTGTAGAGACTAGAGTTGGGTTGCCCCTCGACAGCAGTTTGACAGCTTGGTGGGGAGGGGTGATTTCAAAGGCCCTGCAAACTAGGGTCCCTGCATTAATGGTGGGGTCACATAGCTGTGTGACACAGGGCAAGTTGCTTACCCTATCTTTTCCTCAAATCTAAAATGAAGGCATAGTTTGTCCTGAGGATTAAATGAGACAATGCACACAGTCTGGCCCACATTACAACCCCAGGAAATATCCTACTGCTGCTCACCAGGGGTGACCTTCTCCTTCATAAAATGGGGAGACGACAGCCGACTGGCTCTTCCTGGTCGTCAGCGAGGCAGCCCGGCTGCCCAGCACTGTCCTGAGACACTGTGACCACGTAGGTTCTCTTGGAGCGGGGAGTGTGTCAGTCGAGGAGCGGGAATGTGATACGTCCCGGAGCTGGGGGGGGAGCTGGAGCATAGCTGGTATGTGTCTCTGGAATGATTTGGGGAAAATTCACCGAAGCTGGAACTTGAGACGCAAACTGCCCAGGATAGAGAGATAGGGGGCTGTCCGCACGCAGCTCCCCCCCACCCTGGGACCTGGTGCTGGGGTGGGAGTCGGCTTACACGGCACAGGCTGCTCAGGCCCGCCCTGGAATGGCCATGAACTTGTTGTTTTTCCACGTCATTTGCTCTCAGATGTACTATCGGACCGGCGATGCTAAGCCTGCGGCTGCAGGTCCCTCCTTATAGCAAGTGAGTGTGTGTTCTTCGGAGGTGGCCCACGGGAGGAGGGGGCCTGGCTGGGAGGTGGGGGGAAGGGAAGCAAGCCTCTTCATGTAGTACAGTGAGCTGGCGTGTCCTGGAGCCAGCTCTCCCCAAAGCACATGCCATTTCTGGCCCCTGAAGGGGTTAAAGGCCTCCTGGAGTCAAAAACAAGCAGGTGTCCCACCGTGCCAGATACGCCGCCTAAACTGCTTCCAGCTTTTTTTTTTCTGCAACAAGTCTGTGATCAGCCACAGGACAGAGGAGCCGGCAGCCTGCCTGTGACAGGCGTCAGGTTAGCTCGCTCCCACTCGGGTGGCGTGCCCAGGACATAAATCCAGGCTCTGGCCCCGGTGCGGCTCCTCTCCCGGCACACTCCGGAGAGGGAGCTCCCTTTATCTGAGGCTCTGCAGCCCGGCAGACTCCACAGACTCGGTGGAGGCAGCCTCAGCAGCCGCAGCAGCCCACGGAGGCCCACTGGGGTCGGCAGGGCAGGTGTCTGCGGCCCTGAGGAGCAGAAGGCCCAGGGGCCCAGCCCTGGCGTCCTCTCAGGGGAGGTCTCTGGCCACTGTGGACCTCAGCATGTGGGCCCTGCGGGGCTGCCGTTCCTGGTCCCGCTGGGGGCAGGGGGCAGCCCTGCTGTTGCTGCTGCTTGGGGTGCCCCCTCGAGGCCTGGCCCTGCCGCCCCTCCGATACTCTCACGCCGGCATCTGTCCCAACGACATGAATCCCAACCTCTGGGTGGATGCCCAGAGCACCTGCAAGCGGGAGTGTGAGACGGACCAGGTGAGTGTGGACCCAGAGGCCTGAGCCAGGCCAAGCAGTCTTGTTGGCGAGGCAGAGCGGGAGCTGGATGGTGGGAACGACTCAAAACAGGAAAGACCCTGGCCCCCGGCCACACGGGCATAAACAGAGTGTGATGTCTTAACTTCAGGTCCTGGAAGAAGAGGTGGGCGTGATGTGGGAATTTCTCAGGGACTGGAAATCCTCAGATTCCTGGTCTCAGGTCTGCTGAGGGCTTCTCTGAGCCAGCACTATGCCAGGCACATCAGAGAGACTGGCACAACCCACCTGCAGCCTGTCAACAGGAGAGAGAGAAACTCGGGACACTGCATGGAACAGCACCAGTCTCCAGGGCCAGGGAGGTCAGATCTGCATCCATCTGACCACAAAGCTGATGCTTCATCCAGCCTCTGGGCCACCTCTGGGGGTCAGGACCTTGACCCTGAGAACAGTGCAGGCTGATGGGGAGGGTGCAGAGGAGTGGATCTGAATAGACTCTCTGGTTGTCTGTGAGAGGGAAGTGGACTAGGTTTCAACCTGGGTGATCCCTCAATCCTCCCAGTGCTCAGGGCAGGCCTGGCTCTACCTGGTTCTAGGACAATTCTCTCCCTGCTCCTGCATTCAAGGGTTGTTCCTGCTACTTTTCCCAGGGTGAAGAGCCTGCTAGTCCCTGGCACCTGCCTAGGCAGAGGTAACTCCCAACACTCTGGCAGATGCTGGGCTTGGGCTGGTCTGGGCATCACCAGGGTGCTCCCTCTGCCAAATGTACATAAGCTATGAGAGCACAGACTGGTCCTGGAGAGCACGGCCAGTCCCTCAGAGAGCCCAGGGGACAATCCCAGCCTCTCACTGTTCATGAGCAACGGGGGAGCCGAGGGAAAGGAAGATAAAGCCTGGGTAGGGGTGGAAAAGTGTTCCTATCAGGCTGAGATCAGGCAGTTCATTGGCTACATTTGTAGGCAAGGCTGTTTCAGGGACTTGGAGACAGTGAGACCCTGGCTGATTTTGTCTTGGGGAGAAGCTCCTCTGTGCAGCTGGGGATTTAGCCTATGGATACATTCTGAGCCCTTAAGCAAAAACCGTTCTGAAAATTCCCTCCAGGTTTTCTGTGCCCAGAAGTACTTTTCCCTTTTCCCAAGGACCCAGTCTTTCATGGACCTCCAAGTCCTGAAGGAGATTCCCAGGCCAGAGTCTTCAAGGAATCGAGGGATGCTCGGGCAAGGATCAGGTTCTCCTGCTGCTCAGCCCCCTCCTGCCCTCACCCCCGCTAGGTCCCTCTCCGTCAGGAGCCGGCTCTGAGATCTGTCCATCCCTGCCGTAGAGCCTCCCTGGTGTGGCCTAGAAGCCTATGCCAAGCAAGGGCTGCAAAACAAAGTCCCCATTCTGAGCCGAGAGGGAAAAGCAGTAAACAAGTCTAGCAGGCAGGCTCCACGCAGCCCTCAGCTGATGCGGCCGCATGAGGCCAGCCCTGGTGGGGAGCGGCTCACAGAGCCGTGACCAGGGCTCAGGATTAGGGGCATTGCCCACATCCTGGAGGAAATACCACGTGAAATCCTTGTTTGTGTCAACCCCAGAGCATGTTGCTAATTTTGAGGAATTAGACTAATGCCTTTCATGGCTCCACAGAGAATCAGAAGGAATTACAGCCTGGCAAGTCCTCGATGATGGCCTGGCTGACCTTTGCCACACAAGGGAACGTTTTTTGCTATGGATTTCCCCATGCAAAGTCCCACATGTTGGAACTAGCACGGCCCACAGTGGCAAGACCTGATGTCCTGGGCCTGTCTTGCCTGCCCTTCCTCTAGGCTTTGGATGAACAGAGGCCAGCATGAGAGCTTCCTGGTGTGTACACATGCATTCCTTGTGTATATGCACAGCTTTGAACAACTGTCCCAGCCATGTCTGACTTTTCCTTTTTAGCATTTGGCCAGGGCATTCCCAATGGAAAAGACACAAAGGCGGGCTCAATTGTTCCAGGTGACACCTCACTGTGGGAATGATAAGTTGCAGACAAAAAACTCTCATTTCTGAATCCCATCACCTGGAGCTTGAAGTCCTTTCCCACCAGTTCCCAGCTCTGAGGGCTTGAATGTCACCTCACGTAGTCTTCACATTCTCATTTCATCTCATGCTAGAAGGAAGACTTTTCCTCGTGGAGTATGTGATCGGCCTCTTCCCACACTGCTAGTATGTGACCTTGGGCAAGTTACCTTATCTCTCGGTGCCTCAGTTATCATTGCCTGTGAAGTGAGAATGTTGGTTATACCCACTGATGTGAGCATGAGATAAGTTGATAATTGTAAACATTTTTAGAAGAAGGCCTGGCAAATTATGGGTGCTATGAATATGTTAGTTATTATATCAAAATGATTTTCTCATGGTAGGCAAGCACATATTAGTCCCTTTCCCTGTAAACCGTGGGGGGCGTTGAGGGAGCCTGTGCTCTCTTCCTTCTCCTCCTCATTCAGACCTCTCCATCTGGCTCTCCCCAGGAGTGTGAGGCCTATGAGAAGTGTTGCCCCAACGTGTGTGGGACCAAGAGCTGCGTGGCGGCCCGCTACATGGACGTGAAGGGGAAGAAGGGCCCCGTGGGCATGCCCAAGGAGGCCACATGCGACCACTTCATGTGTCTGCAGCAGGGCTCTGAGTGTGACATCTGGGATGGCCAGCCAGTGTGCAAATGCAGAGATCGCTGTGAGAAGGAGCCCAGTTTTACCTGCGCCTCCGATGGCCTCACCTACTATAACCGCTGCTACATGGACGCTGAAGCCTGCTCCAAGGGCATCACACTGGCTGTCGTCACCTGCCGCTATCACTTCACCTGGCCCAACACCAGCCCCTCACCACCCGAGACCACTGTGCATCCCACCACGGCTCCCCCAGAGACCCCTGGGCTGGATGCCACGGCCCCAGCTCTGCTCAACCACCCTGCACACCAGTCAGTCACTGTGGGTGAGACAGTGAGCTTTCTTTGTGATGTGGTGGGCCGGCCGCGGCCAGAGATCACCTGGGAGAAACAGCTGGAAGACCGGGAGAATGTGGTTATGAGACCCAACCATGTACGCGGCAACGTGGTGGTCACCAACATCGCCCAGCTGGTCATCTACAATGCCCAGCCCCAGGACGCTGGCATCTACACCTGCACAGCCCGCAATGCTGCTGGCGTCCTGCGTGCTGACTTCCCACTGTCGGTGGTCAGTGGGGGTCAGGCTTCAGCTACTGCAGAGAGTAACCCCAATGGCACGGCCTTCCCCACAGCTGAGTGCCTGAAGCCCCCTGACAGTGATGATTGTGGTGAGGAGCAGACCCGCTGGTACTTCGACGCCCAAGCCAACAACTGCCTGACCTTCACCTTCGGCCACTGCCACCACAATCGCAACCACTTTGAGACCTATGAGGCCTGCGTGCTGGCCTGCATGAGTGGGTCGCTGGCCGTGTGCAGCCTGCCTGCCCTGCAGGGGCCCTGCAAGGCCTATGCGCCCCGCTGGGCCTACAACAGCCAGACAGGCCAGTGCCAGTCCTTTGTCTATGGTGGCTGCGAGGGCAACGGCAACAACTTTGAGAGCCGTGAGGACTGCGAGGAGTCCTGCCCCTTCCCTCGGGGCAACCAGCGCTGCCGGGCCTGCAAGCCAAGGCAGAAGCTTGTCACCAGCTTCTGTCGGAGCGACTTTGTTATCTTGGGCCGAATCTCCGAGCTGACCGAGGAGCCTGATTCAGGCCGTGCCCTGGTGACTGTGGACGAGGTCCTAAAGGATGAGAAGATGGGCCTCAAGTTCCTGGGCCGGGAGCCTTTGGAGGTCACTCTGCTCCACATGGACTGGACCTGCCCCTGCCCCAATGTGACAGCGGGCGAGATGCCGCTCATCATCATGGGCGAAGTGGACGGCGGCATGGCCATGCTGCGGCCCGACAGCTTCGTGGGAGCCTCGAGCACCCGGCGGGCTCGGAAGCTGCGTGAGGTCATGCACAAGAAAACCTGCGATGTCCTCAAGGACTTCCCAGGCTTGCAGTGAAGCCCTCTGCTTCTCCCCAGCCCTCTTTCTGATCCTCTTCTATTTACCCATTCCTGGTGACCCTCAGTCAGCAAACTGGGCAAGGTCAGATTAGACAGTCTTAGGCCAACAGGGCAATAGCGGTCAATGCATCAGAAAAAAGCCCCCAGAGGATCTTAAATCAGCTTCTATTCTTTGGGCTTGATAATGGGTGGGAGGGGGAGAAAAGAAGTCAACCAACATTTGCAGGTTATTCCTGATGGCCAGTCTCCTCTGACTTTGTTATCTTCTTTTGGGTGACCACTCCCTCCCCTGGCTCTCCCAGACTCCCTGGCCATAGCTAGACTCCCAGGCAGGATTCTAGAGATGGCAGGTGGCTGCAGGATGGTCACAGGAATAACTGAATGAATTGGTTTGCTGAAAAGGTAGGTGGGGATAGAAAGGAGGGCCCAGGAACTAATTGGATAAACTCCCCACAGCCCTCCAGAGCACTATGAACAGAGACCACCTCATGGTGAGGGCTGTGGGAAGTGGGAAGCGGGAGGCATGATCCAGCCTGGTGCACAGCTTGCCTTAAGTGGAGGCTGCCAGACCAGTCGTATGGGTGGTGGCCAGCCTGAGCTTTGATTGTGTTGGCCTAGCAGTCTCTGAGGCCACGGCAGCACAGGCAGAATATGTTTGTCATGCTTCTTCTCCCTGGCTTTCTTGATTGGTTTATTGATTATTGATTTATTGACTCAGTTTTATTCAGTCCAAGTCAGTGGAAATTTCCTGGACACTTACTGGGTGCCAGGTGCTAGGACCACAGAGAGATGTTAGCTCCTGCCCAGCTCACAGTGACTGAATACAAATGTCCAGATCCCGGGGCTCTCCCAGAAGCAGATTAATGGATGGTGCTCCCAGCTGGCAAAAGATCCCTTTAACACAGTGAGCTCTCAGTTGCCACTCGCTTCCTTAGACGTAAAGTCAATAGAAGCCCCGGGATCTGTAAGCAAGGCAGGGAAGTGGGTTGGTGAAAGAAGAGGGAAGACCGGGAGGTAGGCTTGGGAAGGGAACGGCATGCTGCTCAATGCTCCCATCTGGTGGCGATCTCTGGAGCTGCAGGGACCTAGGGGGAGACTCTAGGTGTGGACTGGGAGGGCCAGTTTGAGGATGTGGCAGCTTGTTGATTTCTGTTTCTGGACTTCCAGGACAAGTCTGCTACCCCACTACTAGATTTAGGATTTGAGAAAGCCACTATCAGCTCTTCATCTACCCCTTTTCAATCCTCCTCAGCCTTCATTATGTCCAGCCTTCACTATGCCCCTCCAAAGCTGAAGAAGATCACTGTGGGGCATTCTCGTTTCTTCCTCAAATGTAGGGGGAGGATACCAATTAAAAAGCCCATAGTATCGACAGACCTTCCTGTGTGATTCACTTGGGCTACTGTGTAGGTGGGAGAGGGGAGAGTGGTGGGCAGTGTCGCTCGCTTTGGTGACCTCCCTCGGGGGGAGCACAGGGGGAACCTAGCCAGCTGGATCCCATTTGAGTGATGGAGAGACACTGCTAACACTGGCCCATTTTGCAGCTCCGTGACTCCTCACTGTGGTGCTCACTGCAGCTTTGTGCATTAGGCACAGGAGAGCTGAGTTCCGGTGACTCACCCAGGAACTCGGGCAGAAAAGCATGGGGTGGAAGCCCAGCTGTTCTGCTTTTATCTCAGTTCAGCCCCCTGCCCCCTCACAATAGCACAGTGGGTCAAGGTGCATTCCAGACCCCACTGTTGATGATGAATTTAGGCCCGTGAAAGTGGGGGAGACAGGAGTGGACAGGGGGACCTTTCTGTCTGGCTGTGACTCCCTAGGGGGGTCTCTAGGCAAGGCCTGATCCCAAAGCCTTGGGTGCTTGGAGCATGTGATCAGGTTTCCCTGCTGCAGCAGCAGCACCTTTGGTCTCAGGGGCTCCTGGCTGCTCCCCTTCCCAGAGATGAGCTCAGGAGCCTGCAGCCAGGGCATGACCCCAGCTTGTTTGTCCCCTAGGCTGGAAGCCAGCTCAGCACGAGGGACACCTGATCCCCTATGCATTTCTCTGGTCTTTCCGGGCCACAGCCCAAAGGAAGAATTCAGGCTCAGTTCAGCCCAGTCAGGCCAATCCCTCTTTAGAGATAATTCCCTGCAATAAGGAGGGGTTGGGATCAAGAAGACAAGCTGCTCCCTGAGAGAGAAGAGAGGCCAAAGGAATATGAGCTTCTCAAGACACCACCAAGAAAATGCTGAGCACAGGCTCAGGACCCACTCATGCAGGCCTTGAAACCTGGGAGTGAACACTTGGCTCCTCACCCTCCCTCAGAGTGGGGACGTTCTATTGTACCTGCTTCTGGGTCGAGGTGCCCTAACAATAGCTCATCACCTTCGAACCTGAGGAGGCAAGTGCCCACATGCCAGCATCTGTCACCTCCCCACTTCCTCCACTTGCGTAGATGTGGGGCTGAGCCCTGTGACTATGTGGCAGAAGTGTGAGATTCAGGGGTCCAGTCTCAGGCTTCCTCTCATAGGCTTGCTGCTGACATATAGCCACAGACTTAGGGTCCCTGTCACACTCCAGCCCCACCTTGGCAGGGTGAGAAGGCCCAGCCTGTGGAGTCAGACTCACCTAAGGTTGAATCTGGGCTCTAACACATATCTGCCATCTCTCTGAGCCTCGGGTTCCTCATCTGTAGGACAGAACACTTCATGGAGACTTGGGGAGTTCGACCCTATTATGTGTCAAACTGCGAAGCCTAGAAAACAGGACCTGGCACAGATGACTGACCCTGGGCCCCCTCCATGCCCTCAGCAGCTCCCTGGCTGAGAGCAGGCCCCAGGACCTAAGCCCTCCCCTTGCCCTTCCATCCAGATCTTGGCTTTTGCAGGCTCAGAGACCATATAGTTTCAAATCCACACAGGCTGATTTGGACTTTGTTAAACATAGGTACCTGGGGAAAGGGTGGTATAGAATCAATCATCCTTGTGGGCCTACCACATGGCATTTGTTTTCTGTCCTTGAAACTGGTCTGTGTGTCTTGCTCTGTTACCCAGGCCTTCACAGGAACTGACTTCTGAAAGGTTCTCAGTGCCGGATGAACTGAAACCCCAGGGCCTGGTTGCCAGGACCTCGAGAGGCTGCCCCACTGGGAGATTTGGCCCCGGGACATAGGGGGATTGAGTTCTCCTTCAGGTCTGAAGTCAGATTCACCTGCTTTCCTGTCTACACTGGACATTCATTCCTCCCCTTAGCATCTGTTGTCTGCCCCCCACACCCGTACCCCCTGCAATCCTCCTCTGCTCTCTCCATTTGCCTTTTCAGAGGCTTGTTCTGGTGCTGGCGGTCTCTAGACCAGCCCTGAGGCCTCTGGGGCATGGCAGCTTGGCTTTTTCCACCCTCTGCCTCCCCCAGCACCTCTGATCTCCTAGGACACTCTGTTCCATTGTCTGCCCAGCTGCTCCATAGTCTGATGTCATCCTCTGGATAGTGGGGCCAGAGAACGGGAACTAGGGGCAGAACCTGATGAAGAAAGGGGGAGAATAAACACACAGCCACATAGAAATTTCCTCAGGCTGGGGAGGATGCCCTGCGTCCAACTGTCCTGCTGAAACATCAACTCGAGTGGGTGGTTGTACAGTACAGGCACTCGGTGTTTCCTCTTGTCATTTCCATCACAAATGTGGGAGCCAGAATGCTATTTTGTAGGTGGGAAAACTGAGGTGAGAGGGGATAAGAAACTTGCCCAAGATCACCCAGCCATTAATGGACAGAGCCAAAATTTGAACCAAGGCAATCTGATTTCTAGGCTCTTTGTCCTCATGCCCGCACGCACACGCACGCACGCACGCACGCACACACAGCTCCGGCTCTGGGCTGGGCAATGTGGAATCCCATCAGGAACTCAAATGTCTCCAGAGAGGCTACCTCTCGTCAGCCTCCTGCACGCCACCCCATGCGTATGATCCTACGCGTCACGNGCACGCACACGCACGCACGCATGCACACACACACAGCTCCGGCTCTGGGCTGGGCAATGTGGAATCCCATCAGGAACTCAAATGTCTCCAGAGAGGCTACCTCTCGTCAGCCTCCTGCACGCCACCCCATGCGTATGATCCTACGCGTCACGTGGTATTTCTATCACATGCAAGAGCGGTCATGGCCTAGATTCCTGAGCCTACTCATCCTTCAAGAGTCAGCTCCTTGGGTGCCTCCGTTGTCCCCAGGCTGCACAAACACTCTTCTCCAAGTTTCTGTCTCCCTTTACACTTGCACTGTTTGTTTCCTGGCCAGAGTCACTGCTTAGGGCTCTGGGAGGCCTGTAGCCCCAGCTCACAGAGTTCCAGAAGAATTCACTGGATGAACCAATGGCCCTGGGACCAAGGGCCATGTGGTGCACCGGACAACTGCAAGGCTGTGAAGGGGCTCCTCTGGGGTCTTCCCTGCTTTTTCCCAGCTCTGCTTCCTGATACTGTCCCCTCCTCCTTCTCCCACCTCTCCAAGGAGTCTGAAGTCTCCCTCTGGCTCTGGGAGTATGTGATTAATACAGGCAGGATGGAGGGCAGAGTTCCCCGGTCCTATTCTTGGCTGTGATCTCATTCTGGAATGTGCCCTGAGGTCAAGCGACATTCATCACTCAAGCGGTGTGTTAGAAGGAAGGAAGCTTAACCCTCCAGCTGGCAATGCCCAAGGGAGAGGGTAGGGGTGGCAGGTGGGCAGCCCACCACCCTCTCCTTCCCTCCTCTTTAGCTCCTATTCTAGGGTTGGGATGGAGTCTCTGTGTTCTACCCCAACTTACCCTAGGATGTGGAGCTCTGGCATCCAGGTCTCCAGCCACACCCTGGCTTCCCAGACAAGGGAAGAACCGGCCTCATCCCCAGCACTTCGAGGATTGGACCCTCTCATTGGTAGGCCTCTTCCCAGCGCATCTGTTGGGGTGAGATGAGGTATCTGGGTGTTTCCTGTCCTTTTCAAGTCTTCAGGATGCTGCCAGAGACCTGCCAGGATGATGATATGCCCATCCCAATCATTTGTTTTCTGTCTTGGTGTGAGGCACACACCCAGGTCTGGCAGAGGATGGTGACTGTTTTGTCTTCTTTCTGTGTGCACATCCAGGAAGTAGAGCCAAGGCCTGGGGTAGAAGTGAGGACCCCCAGCAGTGGGGGTCCTTCTAGAAGAGAAGAGGTGGGCATTTTCCAAGGGCTGCTAATGCTGCTTTTCAGGGACTACTTTAAAAAAAAATTTTTTTTTTTCTCTTTTATCGTTTTGGGTGCACGGAGGTTTTGTTGCTGTGAGTGGGCTTCCTCTGGTCGAGGCGAGCACAGGCTACTCTTTACTGTGGTGCGTGGGCTTCTCACTGCGGGGTCTGCTCTGTGGAGCACAGGCTCCAAGCACACAGGCTCGTTAGCTGTGGCTCAGCGGGTCCTACAATGTGGGTTCAGAGGTTGTGGTGCACAGCCATAGTCTCCCTGCAGCATGTGGGATCTTCCTGGACCAAGAATCGAACCCGGGTCCCCTGCATTAGCAGGAAGATTTTTATCCACTGTGCCACCAGGGAAGTCCTTTTTTTCTTTCTTTCTTTTTTTTTTTGCTGCATCACGGGACTTGCGGGATCTCAGTTCCCTACCATGGATTGAACCTGGGACCCCAGCAGTGAAAGCACTGCTAACCACTGGACTGCCAGGGAATTCCCAAGTGCGAACAGCTCTGATCAGGCACTTTACATTTGTTGTCCAGTTTAATCCTTAGTCCTTTAATATTTAAAGGAGACTTGCCCAAGAGCCAGGATCTATCTGCATCCTGGGTCTGTCTGACTTTAGTGCCCATATTCTTTCCAGGGTGAGATATATATTTTAACCATTTGGCTTAAGGCTGAGGGCCCATAACGGCCAACCCCCTCCTGAACATCCATAACCACCACTGCTACTCCTCCAGGAGTCCCAATCCTGCACAGAAAGTTATAAAACTGCACNGGTGGGAGGGATTGGGGGCAGGAGGAAAAGGGGACAACAGAGGATAAGATGGCTGGATGGCATCATTGACTCGCTGGACATGAGTCTGAGTGAACTCCAGGAGTTGGTGATGGACAGGGAGGCCTGGCGTGCTGCGATTCATGGGGTCGCAGAGTCGGACACGATTGAGCAACTGAACTGATACAGTCTCCAAGCTCTTTTTTAGATCCACGAATTTATTCATCTAATGAATGAGTTTGTACCCTTTGCCCTACATCTTCTCATTTCCCCCACCTTTCAGCCCGTCAGCATTCTACACTGTTTTTATGAGTTTTTAGATTCCACACATAGATGAGAACATACTGTGTTTGTCCTTCACTGTGTGACTTATTCCACTTAACATAATGCCCTCAAGGTCTGATAGATCTCGTGTTATCTCATACGGCAGGATTTTCTCCTTTTTTGATGGCTGGATAATACTTCATTGTACATATGTAAAATATGTACATATTATTTTTACTTTTTCCCTTCGTCAGTGGACACCTAGGTTGTTTTTATATTTTGGCTACTATGAATAATGCTGCAATGAACATGGGTGCAGGTATTGAGATTGTGATTTTATTTCTTCTGGATATACACTGAGTGGGGTTCCTGGATCATATGGTAGTGCTGTTTTTAACATTTTCAGGAATCTCTGTACTGTTTTCCTTGGTAGCTGTACCAATTTATATTCCTACCAGCAGTGCACCAGAGTACTCTTTTCCTCACCAGCACTTGTTAACTGTCTTTTGGAACCCATACTCCTTGCCGTGAAAGCATAGATTCTTAACCACTAGACTACCAGGGAAGGCCCTGAACTGTTAGTGTGAGGTGATGTGCCATTGTCATTTTGACTTAATTTTCCCTGATGATTAGTGATGGTGTTTCAACATCATTTATGTCTTGTTTGAAGGTATGTCTATTCAGTTCCTCTGCTCATTTTAAAACAGAATTATTTCAGGTTTATTATTTTTTTGCCTTTGTGTTGTGTGAATTCCTAATATATTTTGGATATCAACCCCTTACCACTTATAGTATTTGCAAATATTTTCCCCCACTCCATAGTTTGCTTCTTTTGTTGTGCAGCTTTTTAGCTTGATGCAGTCCTCAGTTCAGTTCAGTTGCTCAGTCGTGTCCGACTCTTTGCGACCCCATGAATCGCAGCACGCCAGGCCTCCCTGTCCATCACCAACTCCCGGAGTTCACTCAGACTCATGTCCATCGAGTCAGTGATGCCATCCAGCCATCTCATCTTCTGGCGTCCCCTTCTCTTCCTGCCCCCAGTCCCTCCCAGCATCAGAGTCTTTTCCTATGAGTCAACTCTTCGCATGAGGTGGCCAAAGTACTGGAGTTTCAGCTTCAGCATCATCCCTTCCAAAGAAATCCCAGGGCTGATCTCCTTCAGAATGGACTGGTTAGATCTCCTTGCAGTCCAACAGACTCTCAACAGTCTTCTCCAACACCACAGTTGAAAAGCATCAATCCTACTTGTGATTTTTGCCTGTGTTGCTGGTGATTCAGGTGTCATCCAAAAAATAATTGACAATGTCAAGGAGCTCTTTATGCATTCACCTGGGAGTTTTATCATTTCAGATCTTATGTTTAAGACTTTAATCCATTTTAATTTTTGTGAGTGAGATAACATAGAGGTCTAGTTTCATTTTTTTGCATATAAACAGTCCAATTTCATTCTTTTGCATAAAGTATACTTTGATTCCCTTTTCTTGAGTAAATCTACTATAGGTTTTTGTTTTCTGGTTACCATGAGGCTTATTTGAAACATTTTACTGACAAAACAGTTTAAGCTCAAAACAGCTTCCATCACATACAAAATCTGTCCTTTTTTTAATCCCCCCATTTTATGCTGTTGATTTACATATTTTTGTATTGTATATCCATTTACTATTATAGCTATCATTATTTTAATGCTTTTGTCCTTTTAGGTGTTTACTGATACTGGAATTAAATGTAGTATCTAATATCTATTAAATACTATCTATTAAATCTAGTATCTATTTGAGTATTCCAAGTCTGATTTAGAATACCTATATTTACCAGTCTGTTGTGTATTTTCATGTTATTAATTAGCATCTTTTTGTTTCTACTTGAATAACTCCTTCCAGCATTTCTCATAAGGCTGATCTGTGAGTGAGAGATAGTCACTCAGTCATGTCCAATTCTTTGTGACCCCATGGACTAGAGCCTGCCTGGCTCCTCTGTCCATGGAATTCTTCAGGCAAGAATACTGGAGTAGGTTGCCATTTCCTTCTCTAAGGTATTTTCCTGACTGGGATCGAACCCTGGTCTCCTGCATTGCAGGCAGATTCCTTACCATCCGAGTCACCAGGGAAGCCTACTATTAAAGAGACTTTTCTAAGTATAAAGACAGGGCAACTCAAAAAGTATCAGCAGATATATACTTGAATTTATCTTATAATCTATAGACAATATATTGAATATGTAATGAATCCATACACCTTTTCCAAAGGAATACCCAAGACAGAAGTAGCAATAAGGTTATAAGTGACAATCATCAATCAGATGAAATAATTTAGACAAAGGCCCATCTAGTGGTGATGAATTCCTTCAGCTTTTGTTTGGGAAAACGAAGGACGACTTCGCTGGGTAAAGTATTCTTGATTAGCAGTTCTTTTCTTTCAGCACTTCAAATGTAACCTGGCCTGCAAGATTGCTGTTGAAAGATCCACTGATAGCTTCATGAGGGTTTCCTTGTATGAGAGAAAATTTTTTTCTCTTGCTGCTTTTTATCTGTCTTTGATTTCAGATAGTTTTATTAAAATGTGTCTTGGAAAAGATTGTTTTGGATTGAAATGATTGGATGACTTATTGGTTTCATGTACGTGGCTGTCCAAATCTCTCTCTTGGTTTGGGAAGTTTCCAGCCATTATTTCTTTAAATAAGTTTTCTGTCTTTCTCCCTCTTTTCCTGGGTCTACATGATACATATATGTCACATTAGTCCCATAGCCTTTCTTCATTCCTTTTTTCTACTCCTGTCTGGATAAATTATAAGTGATCTTTTTGTGGGGTTCAGCCATTCTTTCTTCTTTAAGGTACAGTCTGCTGGTGAAGTTATTCTTCATTGTGTTATTCAGCTAAAATCTTGGTTTTTTTGTTTGTTTTTAATGCTTTCTCCTCATTGAACTTATGTTTTGTGTTTTCCTGACTTCATGAAATTCTTAATCTGTGTTCTCTTGTAGTTCTCTGAGCATATTTAGAACAAGCATTTTGAATTATCAAGCAATTAGTGAATCTCTATTTCTTTGTGGTCAATTAAGGGAAAGGGTACCTGATCCAGTATTTTGGCCTGGAGAATTCCATGGACTATACAGTCCATGGGACTGCAAAGAGTCAGACAGGAGAGTGACTTTCACTTTCACCATAAGTTTACTGTTTCTTTGCTATTGTCATATTTCCCTAATTTTTCATAATCCCTGTATCCTTGCCTCGGTGCTCATACAGGGGCTGGTTGCAGACACACAGTGGAGAGGACTAGGGCCAGCAACAAGGCCCTGCACCAGCTGTGGGCACAGTGGCTGCTGTGGGGGCCCTGGCTGTTGGTGTGTACCCCTGTGGCTGCAGGGTGTCTCCACAGGCACTTACTTGCATGACAGTGAAGCCAGTGAAGGGAGTCAGGTTAGGAACATGCAGGTACACAGCTGCAAGGGTAGCTGCAGGTGACTGCAGTGGTGCAGACCAGTGACAAGAGACAGGGCTGAATCTGGGTCAGATGCAGTTAATGGGGCCTATTGCCAAAAATGGTCCATCTAGTCAAAGCTATGGTTTTTCCAGTAGTCATGTACGGATGTGAGAATTGGACTATAAAGCTGAGCACCAAAGAATTGATGCTTTTGAACTGTGGTGTTGGAGAAGACCCTTCAGAGTCCCTTGGACTGCAAAGAGATCCAACCAGTCAATCCTGAAGGAAATCAGTCCTGAATGTTCATTGNTCAGTCGTGTCCGACTCTGTGCGACCCCATAGACAGCAGCCCACCAGGCTCCTCTGTCTCTGGGATTCTCTAGGCTTATATATGTATCACCAGTTCCTAACCCAGTAGATGCTCGATAAATGTGTTGATTGGGTGAACGTAGGTGCTCTTTTAATGCTACCTCACTTTGATACAATTTAAGGACTTGAATGGAATCTGACCATCAAGTCAGCCTAACCCTTTTGCTATCTATTGTAAAGACTATTAAAGCCCAGGACCAAAGACTTCAGGCATGTGAAGTGCCTCAAAGAGAATCTGAGCACCCAGACAGCAGCAGGATGTGGATACTGAAAACTAGCCCATGACATGCAAACTCTTACAACCCACTCCCTGCTGTATTTCTGCAGCAGATTTTCTTTTCCTAACTATGCCCGCCAAAGGCTAATATTAACACAAGTTTAGGGTTGCTGAGCAAACGACCACTTAAAGGACCAGGCCAGGTGTTTGGGGAGGGAAATGGCACAAAGTATAGTTTAGATACTGTCTCCCATGTAATCGAGTGTGGTTCTTTCATAAAGCCTTCCTATGGGGGTCAAAGGAGTAGTATAGTATAATGGTTAAGGATCATGGACTTTTGGAAACAGACTCCCATAGTTCAAATCCTGACTCTACTGGCAGTAACTATGTCACAAACTCCACTTTCCTCTGTAAATTAGGGAAATAGCATAACCTTCAGAGGCTTCTTATGAAATTTAGTGAGCTAAAATGTACAACTGCTTAGAACAATATTCTGCACACAGTAAATACTATAAAATGTTGATGATTATTGACCTTCTGAGGTTGGTTGTCACTTCAGTTCCACAAGACTTTTGATAATATCAAAATCATTCAAATAGGTAGCATGCAAAGTACTGGTGCAGCTGCCTACTGATTGTTAAAGTCTGGAAGAAAACTTGTAATCGTCAGGAGAGTGTGGCCTGCCTGGACTAGGGGACCTGTCCTGGGTCTCCAAACTTCTGCAAGATATCCATCAAGGGAATCGGTCTTCAGGAGGAGTCCCACAGCTGCATACACACAGGCTGTTTTACTGTTCTTTCACCTTCCCCACACCTGAAGGAAGGGCAGATACAAGGGACATTTGTTAACCCTTTTCTATCTGTTGTTAGACTCTTTTCCTCTGGTAGAAGCTCCTAGGGAGATGAGGTCTTATTTCTCTATTCCTTTATACAGAACCCCAAAAGTTCTTTGAACTAAATAATAGTCTCTTTCCAAAAAAATATTTCTTCCTAAGTTCCAAAAAAAAAAAAGTTCTCCCTTTCTTCCAATATATTTTCCAATCTATTGTAAGATTCAAAAACATGAAATTTCTCCAGGTAAAACTCTTCATGTGGCTCAGACAGTAAAGAATCTGCCTGCAATGCAGGAGCCCCGGGTTCAAAACCCTTTTTATCCTTATGGAAACTGGGTTTTCTCAGTCTTTAGTTAAGTGGCCTCTGATGACACCTTAGTTTCTAGAAAGGCTGTCCAGGGATTGCAGCTGTCTTAAGCATTGGATTAAAATGTTTTAGGGATCCCCATCATGTTTCCTGGAAATAGAAAGGAATTAGCAGAAAGTCAGTCACAGAACTCTATAGAACTTTAAAATGAGTTGGGGCTTCCCTGCAGCCCTGTGGTTAAGACTCCACACTTCCACTGGAGGGGGTGTGGGTTCATGCAAGGTGCAATAATAATAATAATAATAAAGAATGGCAGGTAGTGTACAAAACAAGGAAGGTTCTTGTTCTTTTTTTTTTTTTTTAAGAGCTCTGAGATCAGTAGGCAGATCTGAAGAATCAGTGAAGAAACAGCAGACATACTCATTACAAAACAAATAAACACCCAGCCTTCATCCTTAGCAGAAATGAATCCGTGTTTGGTTGGAGAGGTGGCCAGGAAAAGCCATCTGAAAGGAGTACTTGCATTTAGTTCAAGACAGAAAAAGGAATTGTGCCTAGAACTACTGAATTCGTGTCACAGAGCACCTGAACTCTGGACTAAAATAGACAGCTGTAGGGTCCTATGATTCCATTTCTTAAGCCATACTGATAGAAGGAGTATCAGCATTCCTGTCTATCAGTATCCAGAAGTCATCAACTTATACTCACCTGCTAGAAACCCAGCTAGACAATGCCATGTCCATGCTTGTCTTACCTTTCTAGGCTAAAGGACGTTCAAAATTGTTTTGAATTAGTATCTGGTTTGGGGAAATATCACAACCTAGCTTTCATGCTCCAAAAGAGGCTATGGAACCATATGCTCCCAGCTCTCTCAACAGCACTAAGGAAGGAAAAGGAGACTCAAAAGCTGTCAAAGGGCATGTGGAGAGCTAGTGTTTAAAAATAGCTGCAACCTGATGGCTGGGGTAGAAGCTTATGTTTGACTTTAACATTTGGTACAAAAAACCCCCACAAAAGCAATATCTTATTTTGTTAATGTGGATTTTCCACATTATTTTTGAAACACTTGAGTGTATAGACAGAAGGGGTGCGACCTACAGCATATGCCAAGATTTGTCTAAAAATATTTTACACCTGTTCTCTGTTCTGCACACTGGTCATATTTTATCAGTGAAGTAAAGTACTCATAATGCCAGATGAGGAATGTGTTTTTCCTTCCAAGTCCTCAATGTTTTTCCCTTCTGCAAAGCAAGCCTCTTCTTTTCTACCTGCACTAGAATAAAGCTAGAGACATTATCTGCGTGACCCATCTACCCTCAAAGCTACATTTTAACTCTTCCTGTTCCTGAGCAGTACTCTTTAGGAACAATCATTTCAATACTTTTCACAACAGTGTGGACACTTCAGCAAACATTTTTGACTGCTCCCAAAAGAATGCCAACTTGTACACTAGGTTTAAATCAACTTGCTGATTGTATAAAAAAGAATGCTGAAACATGGGTTTCCCTATCAGCAACTCAAAACTAGAAATACAAACTCAGTGGTATTTATTATGGAAACATGGATAAAATAGCTTTTGGAATATTACTGTAGAATTTTCATCTAATTCTCTGTTGATGCAAATAATAGACTGGACAACAAAATGTTGAATAAAGACAGTTATGGTTTTAATTTGCATTCTTGCTTTCAAGGGGCAACACAACAAATATGAATAAAATTCTGGACCTCGTGGTTTCTAAGAATGCATTACAATTCTTGATAGAAGGTGATTATTTCCTAATAATTCTCTGGGGAAGTGTATTGATATCACTGTACTTACTCTGCAGATGAAGAAATTGAGCCATCTGAGTCAAATTTCTTAATATGCTTAAGAAAGGAACTAGACTTATAATTTCCAATTGCCTCCAGACATGAGCTGCTTCCCAATGTCCTTTTTTCTAAGTTTTGCCCAATTATAAGATGATCTCAAAGCTTCACTTATAGATTATATGTATAAAGCAAGTCTTCTTAAATATAAATCTTAAAACTCAAACAGTGAGAAATGGTTAGTAGAGGTTTCACTATTCGCAAGTCAAATACCATTACTGACAAGACTTTTAGCCCAATCTAAACCTCCATAAGCCCATCTAATGATTGAGCAATATTTGGTCCAATTAAATTTAACCCCAAATCAAAATACTAGGCATTTAGTATAACATTTAGTATAACAAGATTTAATTCATATAGAAATTACAGAAACTCTTCTGAGCTATTTTTAAAGTAGGCTTTTGTTTATGGTGCAGTTTAAACATGTTCAAAATGAATAGCAACAACAAAGGGAATATGTGCAACTTCCCTGGACGTCCAGTGGTTAAGATTCTGTGCTCTTAAAAAAAAAAAAAAAAAGACTCTGTGCTCTCAATGCAAGGAGCATGGTTTCAATCCCTGGTCAGGGAACTAAGATCCCACATGCTGCAGAGCATGGCCTAAAATAAAACACACACATACACACAAGAAAAACAATAAAGGGAATATAAGTTCCTTCATGATAGTTTATCCTTCTAAAATGCAACCACCTCTTATTTTAAATAATTTTAATTTATCTATTTTGGGCAGCGCTGGGTTTCTCTCTGGTTGTAGCAGTTGGGGGTTATTTTCTAGCTGCAGCGAGCCAGCTTCTCTTGCTGCACAGCATGGGTTCAGGCTTCAGCAGCTGTGGCTTCCAGGCTGTAGGGCACAGGCTCGGTAGTTGTGGCACATGGGCTTAGTTGCTCCACGGCATGTGGGATCTTCCCGGAGTAGAGATCAAACCCGTGTCTCCTGCACTGGCAAGTGGATTCTTTACCACTGAGCCACTGGGAAAGCCCCTTTTCTTATTTTAAACCAAAATATATTGATCTTTTTAAAGAAAATCTTTCAGAATCAGTTCAAAAGGGGGTCATCTGGTTTCCTTAATGTTTAAAAATAAAAGCAAAAAGACTAGTCATCACAACGTCTATACATATAGAAGTCATGTATACTACAAAGGTATGCCTTAAGATAGTTTTTCAAAGTAACTTAAATCATGGGTGCTAGAAACATATTGTTGAAGACTATTTTGATAGCTTACTTGGTCTTTCCTTATGTTGTTTATCGACAGCACAGGTAAGGAATGTGTGTGAAAATAGCTACAGGAGGCCAATGTTCACAATTCTACTTAGAAGTGATACAGCCCTTACTCAATTTGAAGGAATCATCACCAAGTGGTTCCAAAATAAGAGAAGTAAACACAACTAAATTAAGAAAATCAAAATTATAGAATTGATATAACAATGATTTCTAAAAACATTGCCAGATAGCCTGTGATTATAGTTTATGGCTCCTGGATTTCCAAAGTATAGCTTTCAAGACATAATCGTGACTTTGGAGTATGGCTACGAGCCTTCCACTAGCCTCTTCTCATTGACATTCTTGTAGAGAGATTCTACAAATGATGTGGCTAATATATCAAAAAAGGTCTTATTCCTGTAACTTCAAATCAGAATAGCAACCAGTGAGAGGGAAGAAAGCATAGAGCTTAAAGAGCAAGAACTCTGGAACAGACTACCTGAGTTTGAATCTGAAGTCTGCCATTTATTGACCATGCAATATTAAGCTGTGCCTCAGCCCTCCTTCGGTCTTTCTGGATGACTCAGTGGGTGAAGAATCCACCTGCAGTGCAGGAGACACGAGTTTGAGCCCTGGGTTGGGAAGGTCCCCTGGAGGAGGGCATGGCAACTCACTCCAGTATTTTTGCCTGGAGAATCCCATGGACAGAGGATCCTGGCCGGCTACAGTCCACAGCATCACAAAGAGTGGGACACAGCTGAGCACACAGCATAGCCCGCTTCTGTAAACTGGGCTGGAACCGTGCGCAGCAGAAAGTGATATATGTGTCTGTTAACTTTAAAGCATTAAAAAAGTATGTATTGTATTAATTTTCCAACTGTATGTACATTGGTTCTGGGTCCTTTATTCCCTAGGTCTGCCAGGGAATTCCTAGTCCTAGGTCACTGAAGCATGGGAGTTCCCTGGTGGTCTAGCGGTTAGGATTCTGAAGCAGTGTCCTGGGTTCCAGTTCAGTACTTGGTCGAGGAACTGAGATCCCACAAGCCATGTGGTATGGCTAAAAAATAAATACATAAATAAAAAATAATTAAGAAAAAATTAAAAGACGCTTGCTCTTTGGAAGAAAAACTATGACAAACCTAGACAGCATGTTAAAAAGCAGAGATATCACCTTACTGACAAAGGTCCATATAGTCAAAGCTATGGTTTTTCTGCTAAGTCTCTTCAGTCGTGTCCGACTCTGTGTGATCCTATAGATGGCAGCCCGCCAGGCTCCCCCATCCCTGGGATTCTCCTGGGATGGTTTTTCTAGTAGTCATGTACGAATGTGAGAGTTGGACCATAAAGTAGGCCGTGTGTCCAAGAATTGATGCTTTTGAACTGTGGTGCTGGAGAAGATGCTTGAATCCCTTAGACTGCAAGGAGATCAAACCAGTCCATCCTAAAGGAAATCAACCTGANTAGTAGTCATGTACGAATGTGAGAGTTGGACCATAAAGTAGGCCGTGTGTCCAAGAATTGATGCTTTTGAACTGTGGTGCTGGAGAAGATGCTTGAATCCCTTAGACTGCAAGGAGATCAAACCAGTCCATCCTAAAGGAAATCAACCTGAATATTCTTTGGAAGGACTGATGATGAAGCTGAAGCTCCAATACTTTGGCCACCTGATGTGAAGAGCTGATTTAATGGAAAAGACCCTGGTGCTGGGAAAGACTGAGGTTAAGAGGAGAAGGGGGTGACAGAGGACGAGATGGTTGGATGGCATAACTGACTCAAAGGACATGAGTTTGAGCAAACTCAAGGAGATAGTGAAGGACAGAGAAGCCTGGTGTGCTGCAGTTCATGGGGTTGCAGGGATGGTCGGCCATGAGTTAGTGACTGAACAACAACAAGGAAAAAAAAGATATCTTCTTAATATAACAAAAAAACTGAAGAACTCTGATCTAAAGTGAACTCCTGGGTCAGATTGATTAAGCATCAGCTGATTGGCATACTGAACAATGGAATGGGTTTTATTAAGCAACGGTAATTTTACATCCTTGTCAGACTTTTTCCTTATCTGACCTTGCCCTAGAGCATTGTCACCCTCCTTCTGACAGGTTTATATATTCTAGTCGGCAATGAAATATATTCGATGTGCTGTGGCTATCCTATGGCTTCCCAGGTGGCTCAGTGGTAAAGAATCCGCCTGCCCATGTAGGAGACACAAGTTCGATCCTTGGCTCGAGAAGGTCCTGTGGAGTAGGAAATGGCAATCCACTGCAGTATTCTTGGCTGGAACATTCCATGGACAGAGGAGCCTGGCAGTCCATGGGGTTGCAAATAGTGAGACATGATTGAGCAACTGAGCACACATACTGAGCAGGCATGAATGTCTATGCTATACTGTTTGTGTAGGAAGGTCTCCAACCAGCGTTTTACTTCGTTAGCTTAAATACATGCAAAAAGAGGTACAGTTTATCCTTGAACAGTATGGGCTTGAACTGTGTGGGTCCACTTATATGGGGATTTTATTTTTTCAAAAGCAAATATTATACTACCACCTGATCTGCAGTTGGTTGAATCCTGTGTAGAACTTGGAAGGACTGACTATAAGTTATACATGGATTTTCAGCTGAGAGGAGGGTGGTTGCTGCTTCTAACCTCTATGCTGTTCAACTGTACCTCATTTTCTCTGTGCATTACACTGACATTTAAAAATAACCTAAGTTCTGGACATTTGTTAGATTAAGTCAACTATAATATGGGTAACATAGGTGAATAACACTGATACACATTAGAAAAACATTTTAAACTCAGGATACCTTTTAGTTTCACCTTCACAAGTTAAGACGTTAATTACTGTAAACAAAGATTATTATCTTTGTGTGTGTGTGTGCTAAGTCTTCGATGATGTGCGAGGGCCTTCTCTAGTTGCAGCGAGCAGGGGCTTCTCTGCAGTTTTGATTCATGGGCTCCTCATTGCAGTGGTTCTTCTTGTTGCAAAGGACAGGGTCCAGGCTCATGGGCTTCAGTAGCTTACATACATACAGTAGCTTACATACATACAGGCTTAGTTGCTCCTTGGCGTGTGGGATCTTCCCCAGCCAGGGATCGAACCTGTGTTCCCTGCATTGGCAGGCAGATTCTTATCTACTGTACCACCAGGCCAAGTCCAAGATTATTATCCTTAGGGAGGCATTTTGACTGAAGGCTTCATTTTGCCACCTAAGATAGGTTAAAGTTATCCAAAGGAGATTTAACAATACACCTGATTTTAGAAAATGGACAATAAAGGAATATTCTAAAATCAGATAACTACTTTTTGGAATCATCACCTTCACTCATCAGTGATCTATGTACTTTGTAAAGCAGCATTTTAGACNATAAAGTTACATTCTTACATAGCAAGGATACAACAATTTATAACAAGGAAAAAGGAGTACAGTGATTTATTACAAAGAGAAAATTAATTAACTCACAAGTCTAGTATTGCTAACATCAAAACTACTATATTCCTATTTCTGCATCCTGATTACACTGATTAATATCCTCCCAGGTGCCTAAAAGATAAAGAATATGGAGGCTTGGCAGCAAACATTAATTCAACAAACTCTTCACCAAACTAATTCTTAACTCTAAAAGGCTCTATATCTTTAAGATGTTTTGAGCTTCGTGCCTCTCACAGTTGGGGGCTGTAAACAATCCACAGTTGTAAAGCAGACCAGTCAGATAAGTTAGAAAGCCATCAAAGGGGCTTAAGCTGAGACATTCTCTTTATATGCAGGAGACTGTTAACTGGAGCTCTGAATTAACTCTTCNTGTGCCTCTCACAGTTGGGAGCTGTAAACAATCCACAAGTTGTAAAGCAGACCAGTCAGATAAGTTAGAAAGCCATCAAAGGGGCTTAAGCTGAGACATTCTCTTTATATGCAGGAGACTGTTAACTGGAGCTCTGAATTAACTCTTCCCAGAGAAAAGGTGGTAATGTCAGAAGAGTATAGTATAGCAGAGTAAACAGACAGATTTTGGTTTTGGGGTAGATACTCAGACAGAGGACCCCTCGAGATCTGACTCGCTTTGCCCATCAGGCCTCTCCACATGACCTTGTCATGGGTAAGATCGCCCGTGCTGGCTCCCGGCACTGCTTAGTAAATATGCACCCACACTTGCACTGATAGTCATTCACAGCTGTAATAATTTGACAATCAAAATGTATGTACACCTGTGGTGGATTCATCGATGTATGGCAAAACAAATACAATATTGTAAAGTAATTAGCCTCCAATTAAAATAAATTAATTTATATTAAAAAAAGAAAACAGAATGCAGACAGACAAGTGACTAGGCATACAGGCAAGATAGTCAAAATATTGTTGAATACTGTTAAGTTTAAATTCAATTTATCATTATTTTATTATCCACTTAGGTTACTTTAAGTTTTACATTTATAGGCAATGGGGAAGGAATTTAGAAAAAGACGATTGAGATTTAACAAGGTAGTATCATAGTTTCTGAAAGCTATTACCTATTGTCTCAAAAGAAGCTTTCCATATGTGTTAAATAAACTCAAGACAATGGGGTTTAGCCAATGGATCTGGAGTACTGTTTATGGAGTAATATTTTCATCTTCAATCATTTTCATCTGCTAACAGAAAGGTATATTATGCGGGGCTGTGAGCCACAGTCACCCTGCGCCGAGGTCCGGGTTGAGTTCCGTGGTTGGCTAACGAAAAGTTCCGGGCTGTGTGCCGCGGTCGCCTTCACTCAGTTTCAGGCTGTGTGCCACGGTCGCTTTTCACTGTGATCCGGGCTGTGTGCCGTGCTCACCCTGCAAAGAGGTCCGGCCTGTTTACCGTGCTCACCCTGCGCCGAGGTCCTGGCTGTGTGCCGTGGTCACCCTGCGACGATGTCTGGCCTGTGTGCCGCGATAGCCCTGTGCCGAGGTCCGGGCTGTGTTCCGCAGTTGCGTAGCGACGAGTTCCGTGCTCTGCTGTATGGTCGCCTGCACAGATTACCGGGCTGTGTGTCGCGGTTGCCCNTGGCAGTGGGGGAAAAGAGACTAAGATGTAAACTTTTCTAAGGTTTTCTAAGTTGTGCTAAACAAAAGCACCTTTAAAAATTTCCATTCCTCATGGACAAAAAGGGCATGAAAACAGACAGCCTTTGTTCATTCTTAAAAAAAAAAAAAAAAAAAGACCTCAAGGATACCAAGCTCAAATCAATTTCAAATCAACTAATTTTCTTGAACCCAGTCATGATAAAATTGAGTTAATGTTTTCAGCACCAAGCCAATGTATGCACCAATCTGAAATTTCCCTCAGTTTGTCAGGACACGCAAGCTAAGATCTGAAAGACAGTCATACATTAAGTTCAATTATTTGCAATATGAATATATAAGTACTGTGTGTGTGTTAGTCACATCTGACTTCGTGACCCCATGAACTGTAGCCCACCAGGGTCCTCTGTCCATGGAATTCTTCAGGCAGGAATACTGGAGTGGGTTGCCCAGGAATCAAACCCTGGTCTCCTGCATTGCAAGCAGATTCCTTACCATCTGAACTATCAGGGAAGAAGCCCTGAATATGTGTATGTGTTCTTGATTGTTACAAACTCTATTTTGTGTCTACTGGCCAGTTGCTTTTAGAAAAAGTAAACTTGAGCCTTTCTTCATTTATAAAAAGACCAGTTTTCTTCCAAGTTAAGCCTAAAACTTTACCCAAAAGCTTCTAGCAGAAACTAGTATTTAAAATTGTTACTCTGATTGTTCTTTTACAGCTTTTCAAACTCTATCACAAAAGCACATAATTGATAGCATACGAAGAAAAATCCCTCTGTACCACCAGGCCAAGTCCAGTCACTATCTCAATACTTCTTCATAACCTCATTCTGTCCACTAATGGACAAAGGCCTCGCCATAGAGCTGACAGAACAGCTTAGCTCTGTTGTTTTCAGGGCTTGTTTCCTTAAAACTTTTTATTCCTCTAAATTACAAGGGTAACAGACAAAAGGCTTCTGTAGACTGGTGTCTAAAAAAAACTCATTTGAGACCAAATTTATTTCACAAGTAACCTGGACAGTGCTGCTGCTGCTAAGTTGCTTCAGTCGTGTCTGATTCTGTGTGACCCCACAGACGCCAGCCCACCAGGCTCCACCGTCCCTGGGATTCTCCAGGCAAGAATACTGGAGTGGGTTGCCATTTCCTTCTCCAATGCATGAAAGAGAAAAGTGAAAGTGAAGTCGCTCAGTCTGGTTTCTCACTAAAAAAGCAGAGAAAGTTATTCCAATTCAAGACAATTTTCTAATGTCAACACTGTATCAATGGACAAACAGTGAAATGACTCATTATTTTACTTTAACAATGTATCTCACTCTTGCAACTCCCGGGCTAAAAAGCAAAACAAAACCTCCCTCCTTAAGGAGCGACTACAATTTGACACATTATGACTAATCTTTGAAGTACCAAACCAGGAAAAAACCAACCCAAAACCTGTGTGTAAACTTTGATAGGAAAATGCACAGAAATACTAATATTTAACAACCTGTTCAATTTTGAATAGATGTTAATCATAAATTCTCCAGTTACAATGACTAGTCTCTAAGTGTAAGGATCAGTAAAAACAGACCTAAATCATCTTTAAGGAGTCAGGTGAGCTGTTTTGTCAAGCAAGTTTTCAGAGCTATTCATCTCCCATGCAGAAAAAGAAAATTGATCCAATGATTTCTTTCTCCATATACATTTCAAATAAATTCTCTCCGTTTACATGAGAGAATTTCATTTTATCACCTGATTCCATCTTAGATGTTAGTGTGACACAATTTTAATAAGGTTGACTTGCCTTAAGCATACCACCCTTGTTGCGGGGAGACATGTGGGTTGAACAGTTAGTTGCTAAAAACAAAGCTGTCCCAAGCGTTGCTCAGGTTAAGCACAACTTTTTATATGGTAAGCTACTATCTGTTCCCTAATAGAGCAACTGCTTTCCATTATAACTGTGATTCAATGAGTCAGATCTTTCTGCTGTATCAGCATTTACAACACAATTCCAGAATTAGATCTTTGGCAAAGACTTAAAAACACAGACCACAATAAATGTTTTTAATTTTAAAGAATTTTAATACAAACTTAATATAAACTATTTCAGTCCCTCTTAACATGTAAGACACTGACTCAAAATACTTTTATACCATTTTTTCAAGTATTGCACAATATAGGTACAAAATTAATATTTACGATTACATTTTCTTCCATAATATATAGCAAAAATTTTAAACCTTTAACAGAAAATACTTTTTTTTGAAAAAGCAAATATTCGTACATTTTAATTCCACCACTAAAGGAGTATCCTGTACACAATTTTTAGAATAGGTGATGTCTTTGAGATGGATATTTTACAATTTCAGTAAAAAAAATACAACATGAAGCTGCTGTCACAGATCACTGTAGTAAAAAGATATAAATGCAATACCATGTCGTAGAAACAATATATATATCCTCTGATATTTTACAAACTTTGTACTAAATTAAATTATACAATTAGAAAAGACCAATAAACCCACTTATTAGTGCCAATTTTTTATAAAAAAAAAAATCAGCCATGTCCTTGCTATATCTTAAATACTGTAAGAGGCCATATCTGAGAGTATACTTTAAAATATACAGTCAGTATAAAATAACTTTGTGCTTGGTTGGCAATGAAAAATGATGCATGTTTTATTTTTGTAACCAAGCTTGAATGTATCCTTACTATAAGCGTTAAAAAAAAAAAAAAANTCATGGCTGCAATCACCATCTCAGTGATTTTGGAGCCCAGAAAAATAGTCAGCCACTGTTTCCCATCTATCTGCCATGAAGTGATGGGACCGGATGCCATGATCTTAGTTTTCTAAATGTTGAGCTTTAAGCCAACTTTTTCACTCTCCTCTTTCACCTTCATCAAGAGTAGCCAATAAAAAGTTTTAACATGCTCTCTACTATTTCACTCTATCAATCATTACTTTATTAAACATATACTCCATTCAGACGCTGGGATACTTGTGAGTCAGAAGGAGGCAGAAATATGGAAAGGACGTAATTATTAGCTCACAAGCTAGTGTGTGAGAAATATTTTTAGGCAGGACCAGTGTGGACATGTGTTCAATGGGATGCTGGCACAGTCAATAGAGACCATGTCTCTAGCATGATCTCAAGTGTTGAGTGATATATTTCTGTCCCATTTACTTAGATACTTCAAGCTGGCTGGTTGTGTCATGTGCTCAGGTAAACTTCTTTTCACTGCTGGAGATGAATAAGATGAGTTTTATAGCGTGTTGGCAAACTGAATATATGGTAAATATAACTGAAATGGTAAATTTGACAAATTTTTATCAAAGTAGGAATTGATCGTTTATTACAGTAAACATAAAGCCCAGGACAGTGATGCATTTAAGATGCTCAACAAACTTTTTCTTACCTTAAAAGCATTTATTTATGTATAATGACACATAATGTTATATTGGTGTCAGGTAGGTAGCATAATTATTTGATGATTGTAAATACTGCAATATGGTCACCACACTAAGTCTACAGGCATACCTGGTAGATACTGCAGGTTCAGTTCCAAACTAACACAATAAAGCAAATATTACAATTAAGTGATTCATGCAAACTTTTTTTTTGTTTCTCAGTTCACATAAAAGTTATGTGAATACTATATTGTAGTCTATTAAGAGTGAAATAACATTTATGTCTAAAAAATAAATAATTTACAAATAGTTTACTGCTAAAAAATGCTGTCATTTGATTCTTTAGCAAGTTGTAGTAACATTAGACATCATTGATCACAGATTACTGTACAAAATATAACAGTGATGAAAAAGTTTGATGTATTGCAAAATCACCCTAAAATATGACACAGTGACATGAAGTGAGCAAATGCTTTTGGAAAAATGGCACTGACAGACTTGCTCTACACAGTTCAGTTCAGTTGCTCAGTCATGTCTCACTCTTTGCGACCCTATGGACCACAGCACGCCAGGCCTCCCTGTCCATCACCAACTACCGGAGTTTACCCAAACTCATGTCCATTGAANAAAAAAAAAAAAAAAACTCAAGGAGGTTATTAAAAAAAAAAATCCCCCTTGGGCCCAACCATTTTAACTTGTACATTTTTTTCTTTTTTTAGTTAGCCATAACAGGCTGGAATTGCTGGTTAGAATACTGCATGTTATTTAAGCTAAAATTCAAGCCATCTACAAAAGACTTCTCGTTGAGGCCTCCATAGGCCGCAAATACATCAAAGGCATTACTGTACTGGAGAGGACTGAGGTTAAGGGGGCTGTCACCTGGGAACATTCCATTGGTACTACTACCTTGACCCTGCATATTAGGAAAAATAAATTCCTTGGCATTAGGAGAAAGAGCAGAGGTTTTCTGCTGTTGCTGCTGCTGTGGTGGTGGTGGTGGCTGGGATGGCTGCTGCTGTTGCTGCGGCTGCTGCTGGTTACCCAGGCCAAGCCCATACAGAGAGTGCATTGAGGAAGAGATGGCTTTCTGCTTCAAGAGGTCATTCACATTCAAGCCCAGGTTAATAGGAGAAGTACGTGCAACCTTGTTGCTGCGGCCACTATTCTTCATTTTGGTAGAGCCAAACTTGGTGGCAGCGAAAGTGGCAGTAGTAAAGGTTAAAGGCTGAGTGGACCGGGGCATGAAGGTAGGGCTTACAGCAGCAGAGTGACCAAAGGGAGGCGATGGAGAGCTGGACACTGATGAGGCTGGGTCACTTATGGGCATAAAAACCTGGGCCTCTGGGTTAAAGCTGTTTTTGATCTCCTTATCCAACTCGCATCCATTTTCATTATTATCATCCACATAAAGCACCTTCACTGGTCCCTTTTCACCAATTTGGTAGGAAACCTCAAACGGGTCGATCCAAACACTAAGATCCTGTGGCAGATTGCCACGCACATCATCAATGTCCAAACCACTCTCTTTGGATGCTTGTTCAATCACTGGGTCCACTTTCTCCCCTATGTGTATACATCTAAACCCTGATCCTTTGTATGGCTTTTCAGGATACCAGTGTCCTTCATATTTCTTCTTAAGAAGTCTTTCAAGCTCTTCACCAAAAATGTTGACACGTCTTCTGGGAAGCTTATTATACAGATATGAAATAATAAAATTTAGTGCTACTTGGATTTCAAGCTGCATAGTTGCTATGCCACAATATTAGGTTTGTGTTTCAACTTCCCCCTAGACACACACACAAAAAGTTTGGTTTGTGGCAGAGAAACAAATTTTCATTCAAAGTGCTGGTATTAGTAGATATCCTTCACCTCAAGCAGTCTTGTTCCTTAAAGAAAATAGAAAACAAANTTGTGTTTCAACTTCCCCCTAGACACACACACAAAAAGTTTGGTTTGTGGCAGAGAAACAAATTTTCATTCAAAGTGCTGGTATTAGTAGATATCCTTCACCTCAAGCAGTCTTGTTCCTTAAAGAAAATAGAAAACAAAAGAAAACATGTCCAAGTAAGGTAAATGGTAAGTTCCACAACCTTTTTTTACCCCCGAGTAATTTCAGTTTTGAAAAAGTCTAATAAGCTAGAAAGTCTGAAAAATCTAATCAACACAAAATGTATGAACTTACCAATAGAAAATTGTCTATTGAAGACCAAAATCTCGGGAAAACAAGATCTACAGTTTAAAATGTGCAAAACAAAACCCTATTATTTACTTTGTTTCTGAATAGAGTTCTAAGAGGAAAAACACTTTCAGAATATACAGCATATTTCTTTTTCTTCTTGCAGTTCTCAAAAGAATATTTATTAGAAACCATACTAAGCACATCTGTCTATATACCTGTATATGTTTGTTTTAAACGTTGGTCATACTCCTATTCACTAGCTTAGAAATGAATTCTGTATTTCAGTTAATTTTGGACATATACTGCTTAAATCTGCTTTATTATCAAACAATCCCAAAATGTGAGATGTAAGGAAAAATTTCAAAGTACATGATACAATCTCTTCTCTATACTCTTTAATGTGTATTTTTCTAAATCTGAAAATATTTCTTGTTCTTCAAGTATAACAAAAGAAACTAACTTCAAACTCTATTGATTATTCTGTTTAAAGGGTAAGGTTTCTGAGTTTTATTCTGATTTTCAAAACCAACTCCCTCTCTCACAATAAGAGAACAGCCGAAGAGGCATGTACGATAAAGTCGACCTTTAAACGTTTGCTGGATCAGCACTGGGTGGGGATAAGGAAAGATCAAGGGCAAACAAGATATTTGCAAAAGGGATCTATCTGTACACTTAGGTTGATTTAAAAGGACATTAAAAAAAAAATCAAGTTGGTATTAACCCATCTGTTTCATTTTCCATACTCTTGGTGATAAAGGGAAAAGAATCCCAGGCTGCCCCCAAACTACACTTTCCAAGCTCGTGTGCTGGCAAAGGCAGCTGATTAAGCCAAATTGAGTGAAGGTGCAGTCGAGCGAAATTCAGGCTCGGTGAAAGGTAGTTTCAAAGCAACGCCTTAAAGACGGGAGCATGAAGAATTACATAAACAGCCAGTTGGGTCTCATTAGATTTCTGCTCACAGCCTTCGGAGCCAAGCGCTACAGCAGCAGCAGCAAGAGGAGGAGGTGGTGGAGGAAAGCCACGAGAAATGGAAACGGGACCACTCGGGGCCGGGGGCTGGACACCCGGCGGGTCGCGGCGCCGGTCGCACCAGGTCAGCCGCTCCCCTCCCCCCGCCGTAACCCGACCCGCCGCTCCCTGCCCCCCACTCCGAGGTTCCTGGGACCCAGCCAGAGTCCGGGGAGCACCCGCTCCTCGGCACCATTTTCAGGCCCGGCGGCCCCGCGGACTCCTGCATTCCTCTCGAGCTCGCCGCTGCTCCCGGGCGCCCCAACCCCCGATTCCCTTCAGCTCGCCCCGGACAGCCCTTCCCCGGTGACCTGGCCTGGCCGAGCCCGACTCGCCGGCCAGCCCCGCCTCCGGGCGCGCCGGAGACCCTCGGAGCCGCCTCCGACCGGGTGTCGGGAGCCGGTCCCCACCGCGCCCGGGCCGCGACGCCGCCATCCCAAGCCCCGAGGGCCCGGGGCTCGCAGCCGCTGCAGCCCCTCCTCCTCTTAACCCCGCCCGCCGCCCCTAGATACTTACGGGCTGCTTCCACCACAGACCCG
>SJYV01005751.1:580172-609943 GCA_006410875.1 Neotragus pygmaeus | reverse complement strand
GAGGATGAGATGGCTAGATGGCATCACTGACTCGATGGATGTGAGTGTGAGTGAACTCCGGGAGATGGTGATGGGCAGAGAGGCCTGGCGTGCTGTGATTCATGGGATTGCAAAGAGTCGGACATGACTGAGCGACTGAACTGAACTGAAGGTAACATTGAAAATTGTCAGGGAATAAGAACTTTGCTTCTTAGGGGTAGAGGGAAACTCTTTTGGGGTACAAGGAAATTCTCTGACAGAAAGCAAAGCTGTAGATGGGGAATAGCTAGGTGACCAGTCAAACTAATATGTCTATGTCATATGAACAATAATGAGCATCACAGTCTGGCTGGGGAAGGCTGGGGGGGGGGGTCAGTGTCTTTATGACAAGTTTTAGAAAATGAGAAGCAAGGGGCGCAGAAAATCTAAGTGATTTGCTCCCAAACCATCGGTGTGTCACTGGGGTCGCAGCTGTCATTAGGAATAATTTCTTCAGCCAATCTTTGAATACCATCTCTTAGAAAATAAAGAAGGAGAATTGGATAAGAAGCAACTGAGGAAATCAAGGGAATGACAGTGGATATGTTAAGACAGAGTTAAGGAATTAAGAGTTAGAGACGAGGGAGAACTGGGAAATATTATATGGTGAGCAGCAGAGTATTTTTGGGTATGGAAGGAAGGATAAGCGTCACGAAGCACTAAAACTCTTACTGATATCATATTGTACTTTTGTTTAACTACAACCCACAAAATGGGTAATGTTTATATGCTATTACAAATGTTGCTGAACTCTGTAGTTAGCATCTTCATATATATGCATTAGTACACGATATTTGTTTTCCTCTTTCTGACTTACTTCACGCTGCATCACAGTTCTTTTAAAAAATCCCTCCATGTGTTCAGAAGCACTGAGCCTTTTCTGTGTGTCTGCCTCTGTGTAAGTATTGAGAGTGGAGGGGGGATGGCCAGAGTGGGCACCCTTGTCTTGTTTCTCATCTCAGAGGAAATGTTTTCAGGTTTTCAGCATTGAGAATACTGTTTGCTGTGGGTTTGTCATACATGGCCTTTATTAGGTTGAGGTAGGTTCCTTCTATGCCCATTTCTAGAGTGTTTTTTCACGAAATATTCTTACTAGAAAAATTACACCAATTGACCCTCTCATAGTTGTATGATTAAGCCATGAGAACATTTACAATTTTTCTACTTGGTCAAATATTGAATATATTACCCAAATCTGGTACTGAAAAAACAAAAACAAAATCAAAAAAAANAATATTCTTACTAGAAAAATTACACCAATTGACCCTCTCATAGTTGTATGATTAAGCCATGAGAACATTTACAATTTTTCTACTTGGTCAAATATTGAATATATTACCCAAATCTGGTACTGAAAAAACAAAAACAAAATCAAAAAAAATAAAAATGGCTCTTCTAATTATAAATGTTCTCAGTGACTTAATATTACTTTAGTTTCTCATCTTAGCCTCATTATGGAAAATTCATCTTCAGATGTTTTCCCCCTTTGAATGTATGCATGTTAAGGGAAATCTAATCCTGATGATTTTTATACACTATGATCCCTATTCTCCACATCTCAACAGGGCTAAAGAAGTAGGAGTCATCAATCTCATTAGCTCATCAACCTGGAAGGATGAATTTAAGTCTAATTGTCCAAGTTAAAGGCTCGGATACTATGTTGTTTCTTTACTTCTCCCTTCCCTGTGACTTCATTTATCTATCATAAGACCATCACTGGTAGTCTTCAAAAATTATTGGAAATCATACCTTTAATTGGCTTTTATTTCCTGAGTTTCAGTAGAAAAGATGTTTTACTATGGATATGGGTATTAGCTAGTGTTGAGATAGTGAATTTATATTGGCTCCAAATTCACTTTAAATAAAAAAAAATTTGTATAAGTTACCAGAATTCACCCTGGAAACTGTTCTTATGTATTAAAATTATCCTTCTATATAAGGTATAATAATTTAAAAATAGACCTTTATTTTTTAAGAAGAATGCACTGAAATTATGTTAGACTCAATTGGTTGGTTTATTCATGACATAGATCAGAACAAAGAATAAAGCTTTTCCTTTTCCTTCCTTTGTTAATAAGGTTAGTAACTACAGAAGATGTGGGGTTGTGGAGCTTGTTTTACCCTGTCAGTTTTTAAGTTTTTATTTTTTCTGGTGTCTTCCATTGGTAGCTAGTCAATGAGCTTGGTGAGATGCACACAAAGAAGATTTAGGTTGCTGTTACATTATTACATTTTATTATTGTCACATATTTAAGAATACTTTTAATCACAATATTTATGGAGCACTTCTGCATACAACATTACTTACTACATCTGAAAAGGATTAATAATAAATCCTGTTTATCAGGAAAAAACAGTGGATACTTTTATATTTTTACTTAATATAATTTGTTTTATAACTGTTGAAACAGCCGTATAAATATTTTACATTTCAAATTGTTGAAGATCTCCTATTTAATTTTTCAAAAACTGGATTTAATCTACTTTGCCCTTCTGAGGCATGAAATCTGTTTCAATCACAACAAGTTGTGATATTTTTGGAATATTAATTAAATAGATAAGTCTGGTATTTTATAAAACTTAAGATGTAAACAATCTCTAGTATCAATACAAAAGATAGTAAGGAAGCCAAAGTTAATGTGGTACAAACTATAAACAATATAAACAGAAGATTTTGTTGGGAAGTACTTATACACCGTGAGAATGTATGAGTTAGAGAGAAAGTTATCAAAATCAAAAGTTAAAATAATGTTACTATGGAAACCGATTGGCTTTATCATTGGACAGCCAGTTCCAATTTTGTTTGCTGCTTATCATACGGTACTTGATATCTTTGCATTCAGGATCAACCTCATGAATCTATCTATCTTCTTGGTAGCAATATTTTCACTAGCTCTGGAGGATGATTCCTAACATTTTCAAGGAGTCAGGTGCAATGACTTGTCCTAATACTCATGTAAATAAATGTTTTTGAGGAGAAAAATCTGTAATTTATTTTGGGCCCTGTGAAAGGGTACTTATGGTGATTCACAAAGAAGGCAGTTAAGTAGTTCATTCTCATTTGTCTCAAAATGATCATTTTATCAATAACTCATCTTTGGTGGTTTAGTTGCTAAGTCGTGTCCAACTCTCGTGACCCCATGGACTGTAGCCTGCCAGACTCCTCTGTCCATGGGATTCTCCTGGCAAGAATACTGAAGTGGGTTGCCATTTTCTCCTCCAGGGGATCTTCCCATTCCAGGGATCGAGCCCACATCTCCTGAATCTCCTGCTTTTTAGGTGGAGTCATTGCCCACTGAGCTGCCTGGGGAGAGCCCTGCTCCCGACCGTGGGTAGTTCTGCTTAGTTCATTTACTGTGTCCTGTTCAGGACCTCAGGGCACATGTCCTACAGTGGCTGTGGTCCCTGAGAGAGTCAAAATTCCACTTAAACTTGCTTCTGGAGTCCCAGAAATTAGTGTGATTTCAGGCTGATGTCATAACAAAGGCTGATATGTGTTCTGGTTTATTAGGTAATTTTTCTTTGACTCTCAACTAGTTATTATGCTACTTTTTTTTCAGATTGTTTTTACGTATCCATCTTTAAAAAATAGAATTATTTAAGCTTTAAGTAGGTGATGTAAGTTGATATACCTAAAATAAAAGTTTATTTTATTTACCTTCAAAATAGTCCTTTATGGTAGGGAGATTATCATCCTCACTTTATAGATGACAGAGACTCAGATTAAGGAGTGTGCCTAAGGTTTTCTGCTGAGTACATGTTAGAACTATCAGTTCACTTCGGTTCAATCACTCAGTCATGTCCGACTCTTTGTGACCCCATGGACTGCATGCAGCATGCCAGGCCTCCCTGTCCATCACTAATTCCAGGAGTNATCTTTCCTTTTCTCCTTTGCTTTTTGCTTCTCTTTTTTTCACAGCTATTTGTAAGGCCTCCTCAGACAGTAATTTTTCTTTTTTTACATTTCTTTTTCTTGGGATGATCTTGCTCCTTGTCTCCTGTACAGTGTCACAAACCTCCATCCTGTAATTAAATTCAAAGTCTTCCTATAGTGAAGTCTCTGATCTTAACCAATGTAATTTTCAGTTTCCTTATTATTCTGCTTAGTATATGGAAGTCAGTTTTGTACAAAAGACAATTGTTCAAAAGCATAATACCATTCTCTTTGTTGATGAAGCATTTTGGCTCTTAAAGATGAATTATAGATTGTGATGGGAAACTTAGCTGGTCAGCCATTGTTCCTGGGATAGAGGGTGGGAGTTGGTGTGATTTCTAGTGCAAAAAGCCTTGGCAGCTGGCTCCCGGGACGGGGACTATGGCATTGGCCATACTTTGAGAGACACTGGGACAAAGGGCTTCAACAAATCAATCTTTTCCTCAGTCTGTCCTAGTCCACTGTCTTCCTTTGCAAGGCTTTCCTTTAGGACATCTTTTAACATCCTAAAATATACTAAAAATATTTTAGTTTTTTCAAAGCAATAATACTATAACTATATGATGCTTTGATTGTGAAATATATTGACAAATTTTAATTGTAAAATATTGGTTAGAGAGGAATATCTGTTATATAGTGAGAAGAAAACTCATCAAAGAACTTGCTTATAAAAATGAAGGAAAACTACGCAATTCAAGCTCTGCAGGTCAGCCAGGATATAAGGAGCTAGAGTGAGAATTTATGAAGAGAAACATGGAGTGTGAAAAGACAAGGAGAAAACTAGGCAAGGCAAATCAGAAAAGAAGTATGATTTCCATTCTGTTGAGTGAGGAGTGAAGGCAGTGGGGAATCCTGAAATAAGAGAATGCAAAAAAGTTAGTCTTAAAGCTTGACTCACTACAATTGTCTTGTCAGAAGAAACAATAATATAAGTAATAAAACCATCTTCAAATGAAGGAAATGTAGTTAAAACGTAGGTCTTCAATCACCTGGTTGGTATTTTGCTTCCATGAGGCTGTGAGGGAGATCTGGGATGGAATTTGAGGTTTAGAGTGGAGGAATATGCATAAAAGGGAGAAACTTGAACTTACACGCTTGAGAGTCTGAGGTTTACTGGGCTGTGTGTTTCTCCTGCTGACTCAAATGCAGCCAGTGCCATCAATATATTCAGTAAACATGTGTGTGAGATAACTTAGATAATTACATCTTTGTTATCTTGTTTGGGCTTCCCTGGTGGCTCAGAAGGTAAAGCATCTGTCTGCAATGACGNCTGGGCTGTGTGTTTCTCCTGCTGACTCAAATGCAGCCAGTGCCATCAATATATTCAGTAAACATGTGTGTGAGATAACTTAGATAATTACATCTTTGTTATCTTGTTTGGGCTTCCCTGGTGGCTCAGAAGGTAAAGCATCTGTCTGCAATGACGGAGATCTGGATTCGATCCCTGGCTTGGGAAGATCCCCCGGAGAAGGACATGGCAACCCACTCTGGTCCTCTTGCCTGGAAAATTCCATGGATTGAGGAGCCTGGTTACAGTCCATGGGGTCACAAAGAGACATGATTGAGCAACTTCACTTTCTTTCTTTCTTTATCTTGTTGGGCCTACGGGTCACCATCATAGCTTGGAAAGAAATGCAAAATTTCCTGGAATGGAGAAGACTCATTTTTCTTATACCTGTATAAAGATTGCAAACACTCTAAGTAGCAGCTGTTACCCAACCATGGGAGGTTGGCATTTTCTTATTAACAGTAAGATGCCTTCCATTTGTGACTTGTGTCCTTCTGCCCAGTCAGAGCATACCCTTTGCATTCTTTTCCTAGTTTATATTATGAAAATGATGCTGCTGGATATTATTTAAGAGGAACAAACTGTGACCAAATTTTGCCCTCAGTTGCTCAGTTGTGTCTGACTCTTTGCAACCCCATGAACTGTAGCCCACCAGGCTCCTCTGTCCATGGGATTTTCCAGGCAAGCCTGCTGGAATGGGTTACCATTTCCTTCTCCAGGTGACAAAACTAGAAAATATATGAAATTCTAGTTAGGAGACATGGATTGTACACATGTGCAGCCCTGGTCAGGGACCCTGCATGTGTTGTCATCACTAATGAGCCTATTTGACATGGTTATCTTTAACAGGGAAGACCTCCTCCCCTGTAAGACTGGAGATGCCTCTCCGTTTCCACTTTGCGACTGTGGCTCCTGGCTTCCCCCCGTTCTTATGGCTACAGTGCACACCAGTTCTCAGGACAGATTAATTCTCTTCCTCAGTGCCTGAAACAAGGTCATTTTATTTACAAAATAAATTGCAATATTGGTTGAAGCTTGGAAGGAAAAAAAAAGCAACTCCCAAGATTGTTCAGGACTGTGGCTGGTGAGAGCTTGGGAGCTTGACCTCGGTATTCTCAAAGACACCCATATATCCACCAAAAGCTGACCAAATAATNTCCATGGGGTCACTAAGAGTCAGACATGACTGAGAGACTTCACTTTCACTTTTCACTTTCATGCATTGGAGAAGGAAATGGCAACCTACTCCAGTGTTCTTGCCTGGAGAATCCCAGGGACGGGGGAGCCTGGTGAGCTGCCATCTATGGAGTCGCACAGAGTCGGACACAACTGACGGGACTTAGCAGCAGCAGCATAGTAAACAAGCATAGGACAATAACCCAAAAAAAAGAAAACCAAAGGCTAAATTTGCTAATAAACATAAATTTTAAAAATTCTAAATGAAATAGCAAATTGAATCAGTGTACTAAAGGTGATGCAAAGATGATTCAAATATCAGTAATGCAACGATATTTGTTGATGCATTTCATCACAGTGATACACCAAAGAGGGAAATAATCGTTTCAATGGATACTGAAAAAAAAAGCCTCAGATAAGACCCAGTACCTTTTCATGCTGCAGACAGCAATAGCTACCTCTTTTAAGTGAAGTAGAAAAGGGAACGTCCTTAACTTGATAAAGTCTCCATCAGAAACCTGCAGCAGTATTAGTTAAGTATCACTTAACACTGAAGTATTAAACACATTTTCTTTAAAGTTTTTGAGATAAATCGAGTTGATACTATTGTTATCGTTAAACAAGCCTGTTCTACCCAGTCACCATCATAAGAAAGAAAAGGAGGACTTCCCTGGTGGCGTAGTGGATAAGAATTCGCCTGTCAGTGCAGAGGACATAGGTTCAATCCTTGGTCCCAGAAGATTCCACATCCCTCAGGAGCAACTAAGCCCAGGTGCCCCAACTATTGAAACCCCGTGCCTAGAGCCTGTGGTCCACAAGGAGAAGGGCCACCACAATGAAAAACCCGCACGCCTCCGCGAACAGTAGCCCGTGCTCACCGCCACTAGAGAAAGCCCAAACAAAGCATCGACAACCCAGTGTGGCCAGATATAAAGAAAGAAAAAAGATAATTCAGAAAAAACTAAAGAGAAGGAAATAAGAGGTGTACATCAACATGTGAAGGGATAAATGGCGTTAATTACCAGTGGTATGAATATTTATCCAAAACATCTAATACCGACACCTTAAAATATTACTGTGGCTTATGAAAGATAAGTATGGTAATTAGAAAATTTTGTCATTCAGTCGCTCAGTCGTGTTGGACTCTTTGCAACCCCATAAATATACGAAAAATTCGATAGCTATCCTGTACAAAAACAATAATAAATTAGGAAATATAATAGAAAAAGGATGTAAATTACATTAATAAAAACCTATAAGGCAGTTAGGAATAAATGATCAAATATTATAATATACAACAGGAATTTGGTCAGCTAGAGTCTGCAGGGTCCCAAAGAGTGGGATATGACAGGGCCTGAGCACATACACAGCCTACAATGAAGAAAACTAGGAACCTTTATTGAGGGACGTACAAGTATTGAATATGGAGAAACAGTTTATATTCCTGAATGAAAAGTTCAGTATTTAAAAGACATTAATTCTTCTTCAAATTAATCCCTATTGACACACTGCCAGGACTTTTTATGGAAATACCGATTCCAACATTCATGTGGAAGAGAAATACACAAGAATTGCCAAGAACACTTTGAAATAGAAGAATGATGAGAGAAGCACCTCCTGTTATATATCAAGACATACAACAAAGATATACAAAATCTAATAATAAAAACTGTGGTATTGATGTAGGAAAATCCAAACGGATGAGAACAAAACAGAGTCCCGAAATATATATCCTATCTAAATAGGAACTTGGTTTATAATAATGATTTAGTATAATAATAAATATGATAATTTATTTATAATATAGTAATTTGTGATGGAAAATGGTGTTAGGACAACTGGCTATCAAATTTATGGGGAAGAAGTTATAACACATCATACACAAAAATTCCAGTTAGTTTAAAGATTAAAACATTTTTAAAGCCTAAAACTCAATAAGAAATAAACATACAAACTTTTTTAAAATCTCATTTTGGGTAGGCCTAAGAAAGGTGCAGATCCTAAAAACCACAAAGGAAAGATTAATAGAGAGACTATGGATAAACAGATTTATCTCTCAACAAAAAGATTAACCAATAAGCACTTAAATCTTTGGTATAACTAATTGATTAACAATGCTAAAAGACAGATGGCCAACTGAGAGAAATTGTTTGCACCTTAACCAGAGAACAAATGATTAATATTTATAATATGTAAAGAACATCTCCAAATCAACAATAGAAAGATATATAAACTCAGCGGAAATTGACCACAGTAAAATAGAACCAATTCACTGAAGAAAAAAAAATACAGCTTATTAATAAACACATAAAATGGCATTCACTCTCACTAATAAATGGAAAACAAAAATGAAAACGGTGAGATATTTTATCTTGTCCATTGGTTTAATAGAACGTACTAAAAATTGCTAATTGTTGGCCAAAGAAGTGAGGAAAGGGCACTCTAATGGAAATTCAAATTCAGTATGAGAGTGGGGGTGAAAATTGATGCCATTTTGCAGTGAGAACAAAAATGCCCATGTGTGTGCAAATAGATATATCTTTAAAGATACTTACCATTTAGAATTGCAAAGAAAATGGAAGCAGCTTAAATGAACATCAGTAAAGGATAGTTGAATAATGTTGATAAATCTTGTACTTTGAAGCTGTTGATGAGATGGAATCGTACAGATGGGGGAAAGATAGTATTTACTAAGTATTGGTCTCTGTGCTTTACATTCATTTACTCCTCACAGTGGGATCGCAGAGAGTCGGACACGACCGAGTGACTGAACTGAACTGAATCCTCACAGAATCCTCTGAGGAAGATACTATAGTTTGTGCTGTTTCTCAGATAAGGAGGCTGAGGCCGCAGTGGGATAAATCATCTAAGATCAAACTCGTAGCTCAGTGGGTAAAGAATGCAGGAGACCCGGGTTCAATCCCTGGGTCAGGAAGATCCTCTGGAGAGGGAAACGGCAACTCGCTCCAGTATTCTTGCCTGGAGAATCCCATGGGCAGAGGAGCCTGGCGGTCTACAGCCCAAAGGGTTGCGAAGGTTGGACGCGACTTAGCAACTAAACCACCAACATCAAACAGCTGGTAAGTGGCAGAGCTGGATTTGAACCCTTGTGATTTGGCCCCAGAGCCTGTGGATTGACCTTGACCCTAAATCATGTTTTCATATGACTATGACTGAGAAGATAACCAAGCATGGAAGAATATTGAATAATTTCATCTCTATTAAAAGTGGAAAACATTTTGGAGCAGAGGAAAAAGTGGTTAAAATTGGAGTTGGGTGAAGGAACACTTCACTTTAATTTCATTCTTTACATATTGCTTGCATTTTTCACAGTTACTTTGAGCAGTTACTTTGGCAATTAAAATATACATTAAACATATTTTAATATTTATTATAGATTATATATGATTTATATTTGAATTATTTTTACATTTGTGGCTTCTTTGTTTATATTGTGCTTGTTTCCAGAAGCTTCCTTCAGTTCAAACTCTTATCTTAAAAATGAGAACCAAATGTCCACGCCTCATCTATCTGCCTACATTCCAAAAGCATTAATTTATCACTTTGGAAGAGATTTGGTTTTGTACACTTTTAAATATCTATTTGTTACAAGAATTTTGTAAATGGTCTGGCTAAAATTTAACATCCTCCCAAAGAGAGCTTGCCTTTTCGTTCTTCGAATCTATATTTCTCTTCCACAAGTTATTTGTCAGATGCCATGCTGGGTACAGGGGCCATAGGACTGAGCAAGCCCCAGGCTAGTGGGAGCTACAGATACTTCCCAAGCTAGAAACTGAGGCACCACCTTGGACACCCTCTTTGCTCACCTTGCCTTTATTTCCAACCTGCTGCTGAGCCAATCTAGCCCAACTATCACTTTTCAGGCCACTGAGCACCCCTTCCCTGAACTACTTCAGCATCTTGCTGACCCTCCCGCCTTGACTCCTGTCCCCAGCATTAACCCATTCTCCACTGCACAGCTGATAGATCTTCATAAAAAGCAAAGAGGCCATGTTCCCACCTCCCACCCACAGCAGAGTAAATCCAGCAGTGTTTCCCATTTCTCTCAGGAAGAGGACCAAAACTCTCACTGCAGTCTACAAGGCCCTTGGAGGACCCAGCCTACACACCCAGCCATAGCCCAGAGCTTGCACAACCTTCCTACACCCTCTTTTACTTCCTCAAATATGCCTGGTTCCCTCCCACTTTGCTCAGTACTAGTCCTTCCGCCTGGGATCTCTCACCATACCCCCACAGCCCCCTCTGCTGCCTTCCCTAGCTCATTAACCTCTACTTAGCTTCCAACTCTTATTTCTCTTCCAGGGAAGCTGTCCCAGCCCTCACTATTAGAGCAAAGCCCTCCTCTTTACCCTCATATCTCCTGTGTAGCTAATTACTCAACTGCTGTCTATAAGGTCTGTAAGGGTAGGAACTATGTCTATTTTGTTCCCTCTGGTATCCCTGGAAACAAGCGCAAAACCTGNTATTAGAGCAAAGCCCTCCTCTTTACCCTCATAACTCCTGTGTAGCTAATTACTCAACTGCTGTCTATAAGGTCTGTAAGGGTAGGAACTATGTCTATTTTGTTCCCTCTGGTATCCCTGGAAACAAGCGCAAAACCTGACTCTCAGTGAGCACTTGAGTGAATGAATGAATGAGCGAATGAGTGATTTTGCTCCCTTACCAGACAGAGTGTGAGGCTGTTGGCGCTTGGCTAGATTGTCTTTGCTTGGGAGGAGGGAAAGGTATCACAGAGAAGAAGGAGGCCTTGAAGGGTAGATATCACTTTATGGGCAGGGAAGGGAAAAGGATATTTCAACTTATAAGCTGCAGAAGCCTGATGTAGATTCCACTGTGGTTGTCAAGTCAGAGAGGGGAGAGGCAGAGATAAGGCTGAAAATATGGGTGAGCTCAGCCTGGGGAGGGCTTTGCATGCCAAAAAAGGACTTGGCCTTTATTCTACAGGTAATGGGGAACTGGCAAGGTTGGTAGGCAGTGTTTCCCCTATTCCCTTTCTTTTCCCATCCCTTCTTTCCTGCTCTTCCTTCTGGAGACAGGGCACCTCCAAGTGTCAGATAGTAAGCCTTTTGACGAGAATAAAGTGACAAGCGGTTGTCAAGCAATTTGGCTCAGTGGACCACAGTTTTTGGCCCTATCTCCAGACGTACAAAGCAGAACCAGAGGAGTAGAGAAAGGGAAAGTCATTTCACAGGGCAACCATATTCACAGAGAGGCGCCTAGGAGCCTCTGAAGCACCCAGGGCCCTGAGCCCCGAGAGTGGAGGCTAGAGGGAGGAGCTGAGAGGGCAGGCGCCATTGGTGAGGGTGACGGATCGATGCGGCCACTGCCAAGTGTGTGGGGAAGGTCCCTGAGGATGTGCCACCGTGCAGTGTGTCTGCTGCACTCTAGACTTTGCCTCAAGACGGCTGAGGGGTTGAAAGCCGCAGCTCCCAGGCTCTGGGGCACAAACAAGTCTCTCTGTGTGCTTCTCTGAATAGGGTTGGTGAGTAAGGGAGCTCAAGGTGTTACCACAATCTGAGGATTTGTAGCCTCACTTTGAAGTTACCAGTATCCCAGGTGAGGACATGAGCTCCTGCCTGAGGTAGGGTTGGGGAGACAAATCTGGAGGGTCAAGTCTGCAGTCATTTTGAGAGGTTCAGATCCATGTTCTCCTGGCACCTCTGTGGACATTTCAAACCCTTCGATACTGGGTTTGAATTTTTCTTCAACAGCATTAATTGAATGCCTGTTCTGTGCAAAGCCCTGTTCTAGGCTCCCAGTCATGAAGATGGATAAATCATGATCCTTGCTCTCAAGAGGCTTCCAGGCTAGTGAGGGAAACAGAAACCTTCAGAGCAACGTAAAAACCTCAAAAGCGGTCAAACACTATGGAATCCACATGACTTTTTACTGTCTGTATGTAACTGCCATATATAACGCATGACCTAGAGGTATGACCCAACATTTTATCATCTTTGCAATTTTTATTTACTTCCCCTCCAGTACCTCATTTGTGGTTTGAGATCATTTTGTTTTGTTTCTCTACAAAGAAGATTAGATATGTCCTAGTGCCTCCTCAAATTTCCTCCGCATCATTGACCAGGTCAGTCTCCTCTGAGTCAGAGTGCGTCCCATCCCCGACTCACCCGAGAAAGGCAGGCCTTTAACAGGCAGGGTGGATGCTGCTTAAGGAAGTAGCCACTTCTGAAGATCAGGCAGGACAAGGTGAGTGGGGGTAGGGGAGGGATAGATTGGGAGTTTCGGGTTAGCAGATGCAAACTATAATAAACAGAATGGATAAACAACAAGGTCCTACTGGATAGCATAAGGAAATACACTAAACATCCTGTGATAAACCATATTGGAAAGGAATGTATGAAAGAGAATATACATATATGTGTATATATGCGGGGCTTCCCTGGTGGCTCAGAGGTTAAAGCATCTGCCTCCAGTGCAGGAGACCAGGGTTCGATCCCTGGGTCGGGAAGATCCCCTGGAGTAGGATATGGCAATCCACTCCAGTATTCTTGCCTGGAGTGTCCCATGGACGGAGAAGCCTAGTAGGTTACAGTCCACAAGGTCACAAAGAGTCGGACACGTACATATATTATACATACATACATGCATATGTATAGGGCTCCTCTGTCCAAGGGGATTCTCCAGGCGAGAATACTGGAGTGGGCGGCCATTTCCTCCTCCAGGATGTGTATCCGTATCTATATATTGTGCTCATGCTCAGTCATGTCTGACTCTTTGCAACCCCACGGACTGTAACCTGCCAGGTTTCTCTGTCCATGGAATTTTCCAGGCAAGAATCCTGGAGTGGGTTGCCATTTCCGACTCCAATATCTCTATATAGATGTATATAAATTAGTTTGCTGTACAGCAGAAATCAACACAACACTGTAAATCAACTATACTTAAATTAAAAAAAGAAGAAGAAAAGCAGGCGGGAGGATCCTGGCCATAAACATGACTTGATAATGTCCTAAAGTTTCACTTTTAGAACTTTATGCCTTTGAAGATGGAAGAGATCTGGGAGGAATGACGCCTTAAATGAGTCTTGACTGTGCATGCATGCTCAGTCACTTCAGTTGTGTCCAACTTTTTGCAACATTAGGGACTATTACGCACCAGGCTCCTCTGTCCTTGGGATTCTCCAGGCAAGGTTACTGGAGTGGGTTGCCATGTCTTCCTCCAAGGGATCTTCCCATCCCAGGGAGCGAACCGAAGTCTCCTAAGTCTCTTGCATTGCAGGTGGATTCTTTACCCACTGAGCCACCTGGGAAGCCCCTAGGATTTATCAATGCTAGAGGGGATGTTGGAGAAGGCAATGGCAACCCACTCCAGTACCCTTGCCTGGGAAATCCCATGGATGGAGGAGCCTGGTGGGCTGCAGACCATGGGGTCGCGAAGAGTCAGACACAGCTGAGTGACTTCACTTTCACTTTTCACTTTCATGCATTGGAGAAGGAGATGGCAATCCACTCCAGTGTTCTTGCCTGGAGAATCCCAGGGACAGGGGAGCCTGGTGGGCTGCCGTCTATGGGGTCGCACAGAGTCGGATATGACTGAAGTGACTTAGCAGCAGCAGCAGAGGGGATGTATCCACAGCAGAGAGAGGCATTCAACTTTCCAAGCTCTCTGCATTCTCTAAATTTTGAGATTGTTTCAGGTAGCTAACAAACCGCAGCAAAACTTGGTGGCTTAAAACACTGGTTTATTGTATCTCACATTCTGTGAATTGTCTACTTGGGTGGTTCTATTACTCTCACCTGTGATCATTCATATGGCTTCAGACATCTGACTTGGGCCGGGGGGTTCAACACGGCCTTATTCACCTCTCTGGCTGGTTGTCGGTCCTCCAAATGGCCTCTCATCCTTCGGGAGACTGACTGAACTTCCTCAAGGTACGGTGGTTGCAAGGTTATGAGAAGGTGACAGTAGAAGCTAGAAGACCCCTCAGGCCGAAGATCCAGGATTTGTACATCATTTCTGCCATCTTCTGTTGGTCCAAAAAAGTCATGAAGCCAGTTCATATTCAAGGAGATGTAAAAGCAGATTTGACACTGATAACAAGGTCCTACTGTGTGGCACAGGGAGCCATATACAATATTCTGTGATAAACCATAATGGAAAAGAACGCAAAAAAGAATGTGTATATGTATAACTGAGTCATTTTGCTGTACAACGGTAATTAACACAACATTGTAATTCAACTATACTTCAATAAAAGTAAATTAAAAAATACAGACTTGAACTCTAGGTGGGGGAGCAGCAACCTCACACTCCACAGGGGTATAGACATGTAGGGTATGATTCATGAAGGCCATTACTCTAACCTCTATCACAGAGGCCTAAAAGATGTGAAATGTTCACTTCAGGACAGCAGGGTAGAGGAGTTGTAAGTCTTCTATTCTTTTCTTTCCATGATCTTGTCTAAGATTCTATTTTTTGCCAGCAAGAATATAGCCTACAAATCCAGTTCTCTTGACTCCACAAAGCCTGTCAAACTACAGCACAATTTGACCCTCGTGGGTTGCTAAATCATGTTCTTCACATTGCCCACCGATATGCTGGTAAACGGGCTGGGGTGGGGGAGTCCTGATTTGTAGCATGTGCCAGTTTCTGGGCCTTTCTAGTGGCTCCGTGGTAAAGAATCCACTTGCAATTCGGGAGGTACTGGAGACGTAGGCTCAATCCTGGGTGGGGAAGATCCCCTGGAGGAGGAAATGGCAACCATTCCAGTATTCTTGCCTGGAGAATCCCATGGACAGAGGAGTCTGGCAAGCTACAGTTTATAGGGTCACAAAGAGTTTGAAATGACTAAAGCAACCGAGGACGTAGGTCACCTGATTAGCACGTACACCAGTTTCTGTGGTTTAAACACTCCTACCATGGCTGATTTCAAGCTGCTAATGTGACATTACTAAGTAAAGAGTTTGGAAAAGATGTGCATAACTAGTTGTCAGCTCTGTACAAGCTAGCTGTATACATGTTCCTTATCTCTGGAATTTTCTAGAAAAAAATGAATTTTTAAAAACCACAGAAAACCAAAAAGCATAAACCTTTCTTGATGCCAAAATAATAAAATGTGTTAAGAAGACAGCGTCTTATCTTGGAAACTGAGAAATTACACAGCTATTAGCAGTCTGTAATGGCAACCCACTTCTGTATTCTTGCCTGGAAAATTCCACGGACAGAGGAGCCTAGAGGGCTACAGTCCATGGAGTAGCAAAGAGCTGTACACGACTGAGCAACTAAGACAACAATAGCAACCTTGGAAACTATAATAGATGAGATCAAAACATACCTAGTGATAACCTTTGTATGGGCATAGACAATTTCTGGAAGGTTGCTCATGCAATTAGAGTGGTTATTTCTGGAGGTGGTGGTGGGTGGAAGTGAGGGACCTATCTTGATATATTTCGGTACCATCTTCACTTTTTTTTACAATGAATTGCATTGATTTATAATTAAATAGTTAAAATTAAATAAGCATAGATAGTATCACTGAACTTTGATTCAGGGAAATATAATCCCAGAGAAGTTAGGGTATTTGTCATGGTTAAGACTAGAACCCAAGTCTTCTGACTTGGGAATTCAATTCTTTCTCTCAGCCCAGTCTGCCCCCACTCAATACAGCTATAAATGAGTAGGAAANACTGAACTTTGATTCAGGGAAATATAATCCCAGAGAAGTTAGGGTATTTGTCATGGTTAAGACTAGAACCCAAGTCTTCTGACTTGGGAATTCAATTCTTTCTCTCAGCCCAGTCTGCCCCCACTCAATACAGCTATAAATGAGTAGGAAAGTGATAATGCTGCCACCAAAAGGGTATGGAAGTTTGAAGAGCTTTACTCTGCAAGGCTGCGCGCAGCTTGGAGGGCAGCCCACTAGGAGTACCTTCCCAGCTTTGCAGACCACCAAAGGGCAACAGCACAAACCCCCGTGGGGGGAGGGGGTATGGACATACCCTGTGGCCCCACAGGAAGCCTGACTCACTGCCAGTGTCATCTAACAGTGAGGTATACAGCAAGTTATGGAAACCCCTGATCATTGGCCTGAAAGATAGATACTCCTACCCAAACTGTTCTGGATTCTCTTCTTGGGAAACTTCATCACTGGTAATAAGTCAGCTGATTTTTTATTTTTTTGGAGAGCTTAGTGTTTCTTTGATTTGTTTCCCCCTTGTTTTGTGCTCATTTGCTTACACAAGCTTTGGGCTTCAACAAAGTACAAGGCCAATCAAATGCAGTATAAAAAATAAGCACCAATAAATTAACGAAAATAACACATAAAGGGCACCCTCATCCTGCAATTGCTTTTAAGAAAAGGTCTTGTCTTATTTAGGATGAGTGTGGGAGTAAGGTCAGGAAGAAGGAGTGCTAGCTGACCCAGGCAAAGGAGGAGCTGAAGGGGAAAAACCTCTCTGGAAACAAAACAAATCACTGCTAGGCTCTCAGCTCAGAGCTGTATTCATGCGCCACTGGGATGTGGTTGGATCCAAGCACTTGGAGGTAAAACCAGTTCAGCTCAGCCTTCCTGCTCTTTTGGAAACACTATGTATTTCCTACTTCATTCTTAGTTCTGTGGGTGTGCACCCTCCTCCCTGTTGGGTGGAAGGCTCCTTGAGGTCAGTGTCCATGTGTTACTTCTTAGTATCTCTCCAAGTGCCTATCAGAGTAGCTCATTCTTGGCAAGTGATCAGTAAATATACGTTAAATGAAGGAATCAAATTCAAGGCAACAAATATATTGCAAATGGACTTGGCTAGTTAGTTTTGGGGGAAGTATTGGGCATGGGGGGTTGGGGGTCAGTAGAAAATAAAATATTAAATGTGATCAGGATCTGTCCCTGCCTCAGAGTTTCCAGACAAATCCAAGAGACAGTCTTCGACACGGATGTGGGTTAATTACTCATGTAGCTTCTTGCCCTGGAGCCTATTCGTTTCTACAGATTGTGACCAAACTTGAGACTCGGGCTTCTCTGTTCTTCATGCCAGTAGGGCCTCTCCAGACCAAACACAGGAGCACAGAAGAATGTGGTGGAAGAAGTGCTGGATCAGGGGATGCAAAGGCTGATCTGAGCTCCAGTATTCCATGAAGGTCCTCAGCAATTGAGGACAAGGGCCAAGGCTGAGGTCCAAGGGTAGGGATGGAGCAGGGTATCTGCTTAAGGACCAGCGGGAGCAGGAGAAGCCAGGAGGTAGGTTCCAGCCAAGGCCTTTAGAGAGCTCCAAAGGGCAAACAAGTCGCGAATTCAGGAGCCAGTTCCAAAGGGCAAGAGGAAGGTTGTAAGTGGGAAGGGACCCGGGTGGCCCTGGAATGGAGTGGGAGCAGGCTGGGCAGGAAGTAAGTGTCCTGGAGTGTCTGCACAGGACTTCAGAGATGCCAGGTGAAGATGCGGATGGCATCAGTCAGCATGACANTTCTTTGGCCCGTCCACCACAAGATCTCCAAAGTGAGCCAACCAGGACACTAATGCCACCAAGTCCTTCTGTTTGCAGCTTTCCGTCTTCTTCAGGATGAAATCAGGACTCCTTAGCCTAGAATCCATGGCTTCTCGTGACATGAGGCTGGCTTGTTTTTCCTGTTGCTTCACTTGCCCCCCCACTAAGGTACTGGTTCCCTACCCTTGTCAGGCAGTTTGCTCTTCCTAGAGTGGGATGGCATTTCGTGCTCCAGGATCTTTGTATTCACTGCTCTCCCTGCCTTGAATGAGCTTCCCTTCCCCCTCCTCTGGATGATTTCTTTAAGACCTAGTTCAAGTATCATCTCCTCCAGAAGCCTTCTCTAACCACCTCCCCTCCAGTCTTGTCCCATCTCAATTCAGTGCTTCCTCTCTGTGAGGACACATCATGTTACCTGGGAACTGGACTCATGACTGAAAATCTGCTGTCTTGTTTATTTCCCTCACTAGAGCATGAATTAATGAGGGCAAGGACTGTGTTTTTTTAAACTGTTTTTTCTAGTCATTAACAAAATGTTTGGACCACAGCTTAATGGGTCCTTTTTTCTTCCTAGAATATAAGAATGAGAAATATACCATACCTGTAACTGCCCAGTGTTACTCTTGTTTAGGAAGTAAGCTTTTTTTTTTTTTTTGATCCAGGTACAGCATACATTTCAAAATTATTTCAGACTCTAATTTTGTACAAACTTATGATCACAATGCTTTATGTTATATGTAAATTATCTCATTTAATATCATTTTAACCTCACAAAAACCACATGAGATAATAACAATTATTTCCATGTTATAGATCAGCAAGAGTCAGGGATATATCAGCATCTTACCAATAGTAAGATAAGCCAGAATTTGAACTAACATCAAATAATCATAATCCTCTGAAGAAATGATTGATATTCAATGAAGATTTTTTTGGATGTAGAAATTTGTTTCTTCATCTGGTTCTTTGTAATTTAGCCCCGGAGGAGGTGAAGGAATTTGTGGCTAACTCATGGACTGATGGGTGACTCTGGCGCTTTCCATGTCACCACTATCTTCAAGTTGCTCAGGCCCTGTCCCTGCCTGTCCTTCTCATAAGTAGGTTACAGCTTTTTTCGGTCATCTTTCTTTAAACCTACATTTTCAGCTCCACTTGAAGAAGTGGCAAATGGTTCCCCACCAATGAATTACACCTGTATAGGTGACACAGATGATACTTTGGCCTACCTTTAAGATCTGAATAGAAGGATTCTGATACTGAGTACTCCTTATGGGTAAAAAAGGGTCTTGTTAGACTCTGTAGACTCTCATTCATTTGAAAAACATTTACAGAGGGCCTAAGAATCACAGTTAATAACAGTAGCTAACATCTGTGTGTGTGTGTATTCAGTCGCTCAGTTTTGTCCGACCCTTTGTGACCCCTTAGGACTGTAGCCCACCAGGCTCCCCTGTCCATGGAATTTTCAAGGCAAGAATACTGGAGTAGTTTTGTATTTCCTCCTCCAGGGGATCTTCCCAACTCAGGGATTGAAGCTGTGTCTCCTGCATTGGCAGGCAGATTCTTTTCCACCCCACCACCTGGAAAGCCCCAGCTAACATTTACTGAGGGCTTAATATGTGCTCCATGCCCTTCACATGTAGTAACTCATTTAATCCCCACTGGCGGAAGATTCCCTCAGGCAGGAACTATTATTTTGATAGTTTTATAAGTGAACAAAATGAAAGACAGGAGGCTACGTAACTTTTCCAAGGCCACACAGCCTATGGTGTATGACTCTCCTGCCACACACAATGTTCTCTGCTGTCTTTGGGTACATGGAGGTGAGTGTGAGGCCCTACCTTCAAGGAACTTGTGTGTTCATGCATAGAAGATATGAAGCCTATAGCTGCAATACTCTGTGATCCATGTGCGAGATGAAAAGAAGCATAAGAAAGGGGTGCTTGGTGGCTAGTTGATGACATCAGAGGAGCCACAGAGGAGGTGACATTTCAGCTGAGTTTTAAAGGATTACTATGAGTTAAGGAGATGGGGAAGGCTAGGGACTATTGCAGAGAACAAACTCTGCAGTGGAGATAGAAGCAACGAAGAGTGGAGGTGGAAGAATAACTTTCTTGAAGATAGTAAGAAGTTCCGTGGGATTGGCTCACAGGATCCACAGGGAAATTTGATGAGAAATGAGCTAGAAGAGTAGGCTGAACCAAAATCATGGAGAGTCTAGAGACACTGTACTTTATTTTGTGAGAAATGAAGATTTGTGGAAGGCATTTTAACAAAAGAATGGCATGATTATATTTGTGTTATACCTGTAAGCAATAGGGGAGGTGGACAAGTGGAAGAGTCAAAAAAAAAAGGAAACCAGGAAACTAGTCCACCAATTCCTGGCTGGAATTACCCATACAAGATACACAGAGTCCCGCAAAGAAGGAATTGGTTGGAAAAGTATTTTAAGTAGCATCAACAGAACCTGATGATCTTATGCTTCTTGCTTGGGCCTTATATGGATAGCATGACATTAACTATGGCAGGAATAAAGGAGAAAGAACTCACTCATTTGTCTGCTCTTTTCATTCAGTACATGTTTGATCAGAGAGCCAGGATCGACACCAGGAAGTGGAGATCCAGCAGCCAATCAGACACAAATCCACCCTTGCCGAGCTCACAGTTTAGTGGGTGAGGCAGACAAGTAAACAGACTGATTACAATAGGAGGGATGAGTGAACCACCCATGGAGCTGAGTCCTTGAAGTCTGATGATGAAGTCTTTCCATCAGCCCTCACTGGCATGACCCACCCCAGAGGCAGCACTGATTTCTTCTCCGTTCCTTTGCTGGGCTCTCTACTTCCATGTCACTCGAGTTGTCCAGCCTGGCTTCCCTGGGGCAAAGGCCAAGAATCTGGTGTAGATATTTGGGGTTGGCAGAACTGGAGTCAAGGCATAGCTCCTACTAAGGCAATGCAGAAACTGGGCATCCCAACATGTGAGCCGAGTCAGTGCCCATCTCAGAATGCCAAGAAGACTAGATAGAAACCCGAAGTCCGAAGGGCCAGGAATGGGGAGGCAGAGCCAAGAGTTTGGAGTTGGGCAAACACCAGGCCAGAAGAAGCCAGAACCCCCAGGATGACTGCCACAAACCCTGGGGAGATTTGCTGTTTTCCCTAGTGGGCTGGTAAGCACATGGTATGCAGGTTCTGGGAGCTGGCAAAAGGGTCAGTGGTAGGACACCAACCAGCGTGTCTTTCCTACCTGCTGCAGAGAATGGCCCGGTCCCCACCTGCCGTTGGCCCCCCAGGTAACCCATGCTGGTTCATCTGGGCCTGCTGTACACTGAAGAGCAGGGGGCAGGCTGCCTGGGACCAAAGGAAGCAGAGTCAGGAGCCCACTGATTCAACAACAGGGCCTGTGGGAAGACTTGTTTCCCTCTGCAGTTCCCTCGAATGAGGTTCACAAAAGCTGGAGGCTGTGTTTGAGCTGCCAGTGTTGCCAAGGAAAGCCAGCAGTGCCCGCTTACCCATTTGGGATGTCCCAAGAATCTAGGCCCTGTTCAGAACATTCAGGGCATATGGAGGCAGGTAGAGAAGAAGATAGTGGGAAATGAGAGGAAAGGGAGGTAGGGAGGTCAGGAAAGGGAGCAGCAAAGGAGAACCCAGGAGATTTGGGAAGGAAGATAGCCACCAAGGGCCTGTTTGCTGTCTCTGATTCTTGGAGGTCTGCATACAGTGGCCTCATTCCACACTACACGGCCCCTTGGCAAGGGATGGGGCAGGGGGCATGTGGAGAGAGAGCCAGCCTGACCAGGGAACCCACCTGGGGCTCTTGAAGCCTGACAGCCCCCTACAGGAGATGGTAGCAGGTAGACTGAGTCATGGGGGGCAGGAAACAGGAGAGGGGAAGGGCGTGATGAAGACCAGGGGCCTGCAATCGCCGCAGGCTCCTCTGCTGTTGACCACAGCTTTTGGCAGCATTTGCATTGATTATTTGTTGCTGTCTCTTCATTTTATTAACTTTAATTCCTAACTAGGTTGATCAGCAGTTGTTCTTCCTGGAGGGTATAATTAGGATTATAAATAAAGCCAAATGGAGAGTTTGGACGACCAACAGCTGTGCATTCTATGTTGTAATGAGCCTGGGGGCCCTTCCTACCCCCACCCCCACCCCATAGAAATCATTTTCCAACAATGGATTTGTTGCTTCGTTGGCTCAAATGGAAAGCTGTGGTCTCAGAGAAGCCTCACGCTTCACTGTTTGGAAGGAATCAAGGTTGATGTTTCACAGACTAATTAGCTTGGGTATTTATTGTAACAGCCTTTTGAATTTAGAGGCCATAGCAGGAAATCAGTTCCAGAAGTCACATCTCCTACATGAAACCTCCCTGGGCACCACATGAAAATTCCCTTCCCACCTGCCTTACCCAGGTTAGACCAGCTGTCCCTCAGATCAATTCCCTTTTGTCCACATCTACTGTTCAGGACAAGTCTTTTGCACCTAGGTTGTTCCATAGTCCTCCTGGTTGGTCTCTCCATGTTATGCATCTCACTTTCTCTGAGGTAATCTTCCCAAAATGCAAATCTCTCCATGTCTTGCCCTGCCTTCCAGGGTAAACTAGATTTCCCTTGGCAGAGCACAGAGCCTTTCATAATCTGGCCTGTCTGATCCCCACATTCCTGCCTTACCACTCTAAGACAATCCCAAATATAACCACCCCTCACACCCCTGGACCTTTGCACATGCAATCCTTTTTCTTTGAATATCCTTCTGCCTCCTTCATATGGAAAACTTCTATCTACCCTTCAAGGCCCAGTCCAAATACCTTCTCCTCAAAATGAATCTTGTTGAACTCCTTCCAAAAGATACCCTTCCTTGGAGCTTCCACAGGACTTTAAATTCACTTCTCAGCACTCTCTCTCTTTCTTGTATATATCCATCATGCTTGGTCTAATATTTGTCCTCTAGCATCTTAAATCTTGTGTGTCATTGTATCATTCTGGAAATGCAGATGCATTTTGGGCAAGGATTGTATCTTTGAGGTCTTTTTTTTCTTTAAGGCCCTGCCCATAAGCATCCTGGTAGATGATGCAGGAATGTTCTATGTGATAAAGCTGGTGCTAAGTGTNCCATAGAAATCATTTTCCAACAATGGATTTGTTGCTTCGTTGGCTCAAATGGAAAGCTGTGGTCTCAGAGAAGCCTCACGCTTCACTGTTTGGAAGGAATCAAGGTTGATGTTTCACAGACTAATTAGCTTGGGTATTTATTGTAACAGCCTTTTGAATTTAGAGGCCATAGCAGGAAATCAGTTCCAGAAGTCACATCTCCTACATGAAACCTCCCTGGGCACCACATGAAAATTCCCTTCCCACCTGCCTTACCCAGGTTAGACCAGCTGTCCCTCAGATCAATTCCCTTTTGTCCACATCTACTGTTCAGGACAAGTCTTTTGCACCTAGGTTGTTCCATAGTCCTCCTGGTTGGTCTCTCCATGTTATGCATCTCACTTTCTCTGAGGTAATCTTCCCAAAATGCAAATCTCTCCATGTCTTGCCCTGCCTTCCAGGGTAAACTAGATTTCCCTTGGCAGAGCACAGAGCCTTTCATAATCTGGCCTGTCTGATCCCCACATTCCTGCCTTACCACTCTAAGACAATCCCAAATATAACCACCCCTCACACCCCTGGACCTTTGCACATGCAATCCTTTTTCTTTGAATATCCTTCTGCCTCCTTCATATGGAAAACTTCTATCTACCCTTCAAGGCCCAGTCCAAATACCTTCTCCTCAAAATGAATCTTGTTGAACTCCTTCCAAAAGATACCCTTCCTTGGAGCTTCCACAGGACTTTAAATTCACTTCTCAGCACTCTCTCTCTTTCTTGTATATATCCATCATGCTTGGTCTAATATTTGTCCTCTAGCATCTTAAATCTTGTGTGTCATTGTATCATTCTGGAAATGCAGATGCATTTTGGACAAGGATTGTATCTTTGAGGTCTTTTTTTTCTTTAAGGCCCTGCCCATAAGCATCCTGGTAGATGATGCAGGAATGTTCTATGTGATAAAGCTGGTGCTAAGTGTTCAAACCACTGCTGTCCACTAGAATTTTTGGTGATGTTGGAAATGTCCTACATCTACATTCTCCAACATGTTAGCTACTAAACTACTTGTGTCTATTGAACACTTGAAATGTGATTGCTACAGTCGAGGAAATAAAAACTTAATTTTATTTAATTTACCTTAATTAATTTAAATTTAAACAGCCACATGTGGCTAGTTGCTACCATAGTAGATAGTACAGACTTCAGTTCAGTTGCTCAGTCATGTCTGACTCTTTGCAACCCCACGGACTGTAGCACACCAGGCCTCCCTGTCCATCACCAACTCCCAGAGTTTACTCAAACTCATGTCCATTGATTCGGTAATGCTATCCAACTATCTCATCTTCTGTCGTCCCCTTCTCCTCCTGCCCCCAATCCCTCCCAGCATCAGGGTCTGTTCAAATGGGTCAGTTCTTCACATCAGGTGGCCAAAGTACTGGAGTTTCAGCTTCAGCATTAGTCCTTCCAATGAATATTCAGGACTAATTTCCTTTAGGATGGACTGGTTGGATCTCCTTGCAGTCCAAGGGGCTCTTAAGAGTCTTCTCCAACACCACAGTTCAAAAGCATCAATTCTTCAGTGCTCAACTTTCTTTATAGTCCAACTCTCACATCCATACGTGACTTGGAAAAACCATAGCTTTGACTAGACAGACCTTTGTTGGCAAAATAATGTCTCTGCTTTTTAGTATCCTGTTTAGATTGGTCGTAACGTTTCTTCCAAGGAGCAAGTGTCTTTTAATTTCATGGCTGCAATCACTATCTGCAGTGATTTTGGAGCCCCTCAAAATAAAGTCTGCCACTGTTTCCACTCTTTCCCCATCTATTTCCCATGGTGATGGGACCAGATGCCATGATCTTCATTTTCTGAGTGTTGAGTTTTAAGCCAACTTTTTCACTATCCTCTTTCACTTTCATCAAGAGCCTCTTTAGTTCTTCGTTTTCTGCCATAAGGGTGGTGTCATCTGCATATCTGAGGTTATCTCCCGGCAGTGTTGGTTCTAACTTGTGCTTCATCCAGCCCAGAATTTCTCATGATGTACTTTGCATATAAGTTAAGCAGGGTGACAATATACAGCCTTGACGTACTCCTTTCCCTATTTGGAACCAGTCTGTTGTTCCATGTCCAGTTCTAACTTTTGCTTCCTGCCTGCACACAGATTTCTCAAGAGGCAGATCAGGTGATCTGGTATTCTCAACTCTTTAAGAATTTTCCAGAATTTGTTGTGGTCCACACAGTCAAAGACTTTGGCATAGTCAATAAAGCAGAAGTAGATGTTTTTCTGGAACTCTCTTGGATTAAGTACAGACTTGGATTAGGCTCATTCAGAATAAATTGGTGAAGATGGTGAAGGACAGGGAAGCCTGGTTTGCTGCAGTCTATGGGGTCACAAAGAGTCAGACACAACTGAATAACTGAACAACAACAATTTAGAATAAAAGTTAGCTTAAAGAGGCAACCTACCTGTATTAGATTCAGCACTTCATATTAATAGCTGTATTGTAATAAATACAGCTTTGAATAAAATAAATGCTAACAGTGATAATGATAAGGGGTCTTTTTTTTCTTTTTCTTGGCTGCACTGATCTTCTTTGCTGCTCTCCGGGTTTCTCAAGCTGTGGGAAGCGGGGGCTACTCTCTAGTTGTGGCGCACGGGTTTCTCATTGCACTAGCTTCTCTTGTTGCAGAATACAGGCTCAAGGGCATGTGGGTTCAGCATGGAGCACAGGCTTAGTTGCCTTGCGACATATGGGATCTTCCAGGTCCAGCGATCAAGCTCGTGTCCCCTGCACTGGCAGGTGGATTGTTAACCACTGGACCACCAAGGAAGTCCTTGAATGGTATTTTGATAGCTTAATCTGGGGCGATATCACACTCATCTTCCCAGTCAAACTTTTGAGAGTCTGAGGCCATATCATTTGTGGAGTTGATTAAAACATACAGGGACCGGCAGGATCTTGCCAGTAAGTGTCTTCTAAAGAGTCAGAGCTTGAAAGCAGCTAAGTGAGTGACTCCTGAAATGGGTAGTAATGTGCTTTCAAGCAGGGAGAAGGGTTTCTTAGGATAGTATTCTGAGGTCTGAGAGATATTACAGCCTGAGAGTCTTAGGCATGTATGCTCAGCCATGTCCAACTCTTGGGACCTCAGAGACTGTAGCCCGTTAGGCTCCTCTGTCCATGAAATTTTCCAGGCAAGATTACTGGAATGGGTTGCCATTTCCTAATCCCGGGGATCTTCCTGACCCAGAAATCGAACCCTTATTTTTTGGTGTCTCCTGCATTAGCGGATGAATTCTTTACCAAATGCACCACCCGAAAGCCCAGAGTATTATGAAGAAGATCTTAAATTTACCCTGAAGGAGCCAGTTATTGACCAGGCCTAAAAACATTACAACAGGGATAAACTAAGACCAGCCAGCAGATGTGCAGTGCCAGGCTTATAGGTTTCTTTAAACTCTTGCTCCAATGGAAGATCTTTCTTTTACTTTCCCCACCTCTTGGCAACTAGCAAAGAGTCTGAACTCAAAAAGAAAGCATCATTTGGAGTTAGGGGTGTCCAAAGCTCTCTGGTGACTGATGGCAAAGCAGAACAATGTGACAGGGAGGTGAGAGCTGGGGTGGGACTGACAGCAAAAAAAAGCGACGTTCTCTAGCTACAGGCGGCCTGCTTCAGCGATCAGCCCACGCTAGAGAAGAGGAAGGGCTTGGGAGCAGGAGCACCCCACCGCCCCCAGCCTTGGGAGGAAATGGTTTTACCTTGGAGGAAGGCAGGCAGAGAAACCAGGGTGAGACTGCCAGCGTCGCAATATCTCTGTTTAAAAACACTCTCATGGGATGGTAAGAACTAGCAAAAGGAAAATAATTACAGCTTTTTAGCTAACAATGCATCTGCTTAAACTCAGGTATAAATAGATCCTTAAGCCTCCCCTACTCGGCACAGTTCATTAATCTCAGCCTTGAGCAGCCTCTCTGAGGGGAGCAGGGGAATGTTTTTTGGTGAGGCAAAGGGGCTCTCTTCCCACCCTGAAGCACCAACCCACCTTATAAAACCAGGTCAGTCCCTGGGGAGGAGAAAAGGCCAAAATGTACAACAGGGAGGGCTGCATTCAAAAATTTCCGCCACTCATACACTGTAAAAAGATACAATCATCCTGGGAAAGAGTTTAGTGGTTTCTTAAAGGGTTAGACATATGCTTATCATACGACCCAGTGATCCCACTTCTAGGTACTAATGCAAGAGAAATGAAAACATACATACACATAAAGACATATGTACACATGTTCATGTCCACTTTATTCATAAAAGCCGCAATCTGAAAGTAACGTGAATGTCCAAAAACCAGGGGATAAACAATCTATGATATATCCATATAATGGAATATTAGTCACCAATATAAAGGAAAGAGCCATCAATAGACACATTGAGGTGGGTGAATTTCAAAATTATTATGCTGAGTGAAAAAAGTCAGACACAAGAGTGCAAGCAACATGGTAATACATATGAAACAGGGAAGTCTAATCTATAGGGCCAGGGGACTTCCCTGGTGATCCAGCCGTTAAGATTCTGTGCTTCCAAAGCAGGGGGCACAGGTTCAATGTCTGGTCGGGAAACTAAGATCCCACATGCCATATGGTGCAACAAAAAATAATGATAATAATAATAATAATAATGTATAGGGACAGAAAGCAGGTCAGTGGGCACCTGGGGCCAGAATAGGGGGTGGTGATTAACTGGGAAGGGGGCTGGAGGGAATCTTTATTAGTCATTGTGGTAAGATTGTTGTAGGACAAGCTGGCAGGCTTGGCAAGGTCACTCTGATAAGATGGAGGCTCCAGCCCCTCATCAAGGCTCTTGGGAAGGAATTATTTTCCTAATCAAGAGATGTTCTATACTTTGATTGGAGAAGGGAATGGCAACCCACTCCAGCATTCTTGCTGGGAGAATTCTGTGGACAGAGGAGCCTGGTGGGCTACAGTCCACGGGGTCGCAAAGAGATGGACAGGACTGAGCGGGTCACGAAGGCATGCATGCATTGGCTATTGTGATAAGTTACATAAGCACATGCATTCATCAACTTATTGACCACCTCTAAAATGAGTACGTCTTACTGTACGTAAGGTACACTTTATTGTGTGTAAATTGACCTCAAATAAAGTTGATTAGGAAAAGAATTCCTTCCCAAGAGCCTTGACGAGGGCCTGGAGCCTCCATCTTATCAGAGTGACCCCAAGCCTGCCAGCTTGTCCTACAAGAATCTTATCACTAGCAGACAAATATCTTCCCAGAATGCCCAAGCAAAGATCAGGGAAGTCTCCCTCCAGGCTTGGTGATACTGCCAAGCTGGAAAAACAGCTCCCTGGTGCCCTGGAAAAGGCTCCTCTCTGGCCCTTGATCCTTAAAAGGCTGGAATTTCTGGGTGAACAAGAAGGCCTGGGCCCAGTCCGCGGGCCGCTTGTCTTCGGCTTCAGGCAGGGCGCCCAGCCACTCCTCATGCAGGTGCTGGCTTGCTGTTCAAACACAGTGCCCGAGGGCCCTGGCAGGTCCCCCAGGGGGCAGAGGAGGGAGGCCACTTAATGCCCAGCCCATCCTCTGCCCCTTCTCGCTCCCCCACCCCCACCCCCCCAGCACGGTGGCAGGGCTTCTGCCTAGAGAGCAAGCTGGCAGGGGAAGGAAGCCAGGTATCAGCACTCACCCTGCTTCCCCAAACAAGTTCTGGGCCAGGGAGCCCAGAGTCACCCAGACCTTTACTCTCAGTGCAGGTGGTTTAAACAGCCCTCAGAGAGCCAGGGAGTCGGTGACAGGACAGGGCCTGAAGCCGTGGACTCTGAACTCTTAGCCCGGTGCCCTTTCCCCTGCCTCAGACTGGGCTCCCAGTTACTTTCTGGGGGTGTTTTTCATGGGGGTTAAGAGTTCTCCAGAGCAAGGCCCATGAAACAAAGGGACTGTCTCCGGCAGTAGCTGGTGGCCTTTGGGGAGTGGGGGCTGTGGCTCCTGGTTTGTCAAAGGGCAGATGGTCCCCAGGTGGGCACGTTGCCTCTGCACAGTGGCTTAGGCGGAGATAGGTGCTGCCTTCAGATTCTTCCTGTTTCTGCAGCTCAGGGCCCTTGTGGGCCTAATCCTCTGTGGTATTACAGAGAGGGCGGGCCCAGAGCAGATTCTGCACGTCCTGGGATCTGGCCTTCTGGGCCGCCTGATTCTCAGGGGCCCCGGAGCCCCGCCTCCTCCGCTCCGTCTGGTTCCCTGTGTCTCTGTCTCTGTTGCTCTGATTTTCTCTGTCTTAGCCTCCCCTCCCCCACTCTCTGTTGTCACCTCCACTGTTTTTCCTGCCTCGCTCAGTCTCTCCAATCAATGGACTGTTCATTCCCAGGGGTCTCCCTTCCTTATCTTTCTGGCAGCAGGTGGCCTTGGCCCAGAGGTACAGAATGAGTTAACTCTCTCTCCTCCCATCCACTGTATTTCCAGAGAACTGCCAGCAGCAGAGCCTCAAGGGCAGCCCAGGGTTAGAGCTCAGGAAGATCGGGGTCTGGTCTTCCCTGCTGTGTGACCCCACCCTCATCATGTGCCATGAGCTCGGCCCTTGCCCCTGCGCCTCAGTTTTACCATCTGTAAAATGAGAGCATCTTAGCTTTTTACTATCGCAGCTCTGCACTAGCCCCCAGCATACACACATGCTTCATGCTTTAAAATAAATGAACCTTGTGCTATCAAACTACATTTTTCAGTAATTATTCATTCAGGAAGCAATTTTGTATGAAATAAAACCAGCCAAAACTTCTGAGCATGCCACAGTTTTTTTTTTTTTTTTTTTTTTT